>JBBPBX010012401.1:22201-41330 GCA_038048925.1 Garcialebias charrua
TTCCCCAAAAACATTTGTCACTACCATAACATGTTTCAGCTACACCTGTAGCAAGCACTCTGCAGAAGGGTCATGTGATGTTGTTACATGTCATGACAGCTGTTTTTTATTTACAATAATCTTAATTGAAAAGTTAAGTATGTTAAATCAAATGATATATTTAAATCAATATGAGATTAGCTTGTGAATTTCAAAGGTGTTCTAATATGTTAAATAACAGCACATACAAATGTCATATGTCACAAATGTTGCAAAATGAGTCTACTTCAGAAAAATGTTTTTATTTCAATAGCAAAACTCATGTCATTTTAACTGACCAATATTCACAAAGATTGGTTATGGAGTTCATTGAATAAATTAAAAATATTCAACCTTATTGGGTAAATTTTTTTTTTGTCTTCATGAACAATTAACATGTACAAATATGGTCTGTAACAGTATTAGTGATTTAATTTACTTTTGATTTACTTTAAATGATAAATACATGTATAATCATTTAAACTTAAAATATTTATATAAATATAGTTGATTGAATTACTTGTCGCTCAGGCCACTCTATTAAGAATTGTAATCTTTCATGGAGAACATGAATCGTTCTAAAACAAATTCGAGACACAGTGGCTTTTGACACATTAAATCTATAGGCAAGGTCTTGAAGCTGCAGATTTAATCTGAGATGCATAAGTATCATAATAAATTGCTCAAATTTGGAGAGTGCTGACAGTGATGACATGCTGATGTATAAGGTTCACAGAGCTGAAAAATTTGCATCAAAACTAAAAAGTTGGGCAGTCCCGTATAAAACTTTGTTTTATCGTTGTTCTGGAAGGTTTCAGGAGTAAATTTAGTCACTGAGACTTTTTCCTTAAGGTCGCAGATCTCAGTTGTGTAGCCTTTCACTGCATCCTCCAGCTTTGTGAGGTCAACCATGCTTAGATCCGTCTGGCATTCTGCATCTGCAAATATTTAATTATTAAAAATTACGTTCAGAAATTCTATAAATAAATAAATAGTATTTTTATTTATTATTATTTTACCTTTGAATCGTTCATTTTCAGGGGCTGGTAAGCTTTCTTCACAGAGCTCATCTTCCAGACTGTTGGCCTCCTCAGTGCAGAGAAGCTTCCGGGCCTTAGCTCTTTCCCTGCGCCGGAGGGATGCTTCTGTTTGTGGCCACTCGTTACTTCTTTGGTACCCCAGGTTAACAGTGGGGGCCCAGTCTTGGGAATGTACATCACCTGCTGCACTCGGACAACCTAAATATAAGACACCACTTTAAAGTAAAACACGTAAATGCCTTTCCTAGCACTAAGCTAACCGCTAACAACATTAGCATTCTAATCGGATTTTTTCTGGGAACAACCAAGTGTTGAACCACTACACAAGCTAGGGCATAACATATCTTATCTGTCTTTCTAGTTACTGTCCAATAAAATATCTGAAAATATGATTTAAACGATACGACCCTTACCTGTTACAAAGTGGTCGCTGCAGACTCTCGTCAGTTTCTGCACCTCCTGTTTTTAGCCGTAGGTTGTAATCCACGTTTGTCGTCTTTTTTCTGTAAGTTTTTTTAAATTAATCCCCTTGTAGCATACTACTTTCGGAACACGAAAATAACTTTTATCTATCTCTCGATTAGAGCGGTTGCAACAACCGTAAACGGCACAGAATTTAGGCATGTAGATGCTGAATCAGCAACAGAAGGAAACGGCTGCGTTTACTTCCGGCCCCGCATCTGCATTCTGTGACGTCACTGCTACGTCATCTGAAACCCAGCAATAGAATCTTGACATCTTCCGGGTCGGAGGTGAACTGGACGCTAACTCTGTGTCCAGTTGGTTGTGCTGGGTTACTAATGGATAAATCCGCAGAGAACCCCGCTGTTTCAAGCCAAATTAACGCGGCCGGAGGATTTTATTGTGTGTTTTGTGTCGACCATTCGACGGTGAGTCGTTAGTTTTATGTATTTGGGTTACTTTTATGTATAAATGCGGTGGCGACACACCCGTGTATTTGAGATTTAAAAGTGGTTTTAGGGATTAAAAGATCATTCTATTTTTTGTTAATTTCGTGGCCGAATAGAATATATGTACGTAAAGTATTAAATAAATCCTTTGATTTTTGTAATTTCATCCTTTTAGGATCATTTTTGTTACTTTTCAGTTGGCAGTGTAGTGCAAATATTGCATAACGCTGCCGGCTATATATAAATATATATATATATATATATAATATATATATATATAAATATATATATATATATATATATATATATATATATATAAATATATATATATATATATATATATATATACAGGTAGTCCCCGAATTACGAGCGCTCTGATCTACGAGGTTCCAGACTTACGAGCTGGCGAATTTTTGGAAAAAACGCAAAAAATACTGAGTTTTCATGTGTTTTTTCACCACAGTTAGTTAGCTAAACATATGGACACACGTTTCCGATCATTTTTATGCACTCATAAGCAGTTTTTTGATGAAAAACGAGTGTTTGTAGTCGCGCTAGCGAAACCGTTCCAATTTACGAGCGAAATTCCGGACTTACGAGAGACATGGCAACCGTTCCAAATTACGAGATTTCCGGTTTACGAGCGCCTCGTTGTAACGGATCTCGCTCGTAAATCGGGGACTACCTGTATATATATATATATATATATATATATATATATATATATATATATATATATATATAATATATATATATATATATATAATATATATATATATATATATATATATATATATATAAATATATAAATAGCGGATTAGATTAGCTTCCCCTAATTTTCATAAGACATTTGTGCTTTTGAAATTGTGGACCTAAAAAAATTAATAAGCGTTTTAGAAATTGTGGAACTAATTTTTGGATTAGCGCTGCCCAGCACTGTTAGTTAGGCAATAACAACAGAGCTAATAATTGTACACATTCTCAGTCTTAAAAATGATTTAATAATCTCTTTTTACTGATAATACTGATAAACCTGTTGTTTGTTTAGGAACCTCCCTGCAGTCTGTCCAGAAAGTGTCCACTGGAGTAGCTTATTGCTGAAGAAGAGGCACAATGCAATGTCACAGCTCCATGTCCATGAAGAAACAAATGGAGAGAGGGCTGCAGATACCAGGACATCCCATCAGCCGTTCTGTCTGAAGATCCTGTTGCTGGTGGTGGAACCAGGTTAGCCCATCAATGGGAGATCAGTAACATGACTGCAGCATCAGACAATATTATATGTATAATAATACAGTAATAATACAGTATATGTTGGCGAGTCCTTTATGATGGCTCTATGCCCTATGAGAAATTCATAGCAAATTTAACAAAAAGGAAAAAGTTCATAGCATTAAATTCAAACAGAAGTTCAAATTATTTCATCCTGAAAGAACTTTGGCTAACTACTGTAGCTCATTTATAACATGGAGTTAAACTCAAAGCAGTCTCCTCAGATAAATAGTGTTACCATTATTTTTATATTAAAGTTTCTGTTAACTTATTATTTTTATATTAAAGTTTCTGTTAACTTATTATTTTTATATTTGATTGTTTCTGTTCAGTGCCCTGAGACAACTTCTGTTGTGACTTGGAGCTATACAGTATAAATAAACTGAACTGAATTGAATTGACATGTCTTTTTTTTTTTAAACCCGCCTACAAAAAGAATCGGAATAGAGAATCGAAAAGAATCGGAATCGAAACGAAGAATCGGAATCGCTCAAATTCAAACGATGCCCAACCCTATTTAAAATGGAGTGTGGCAAAATGGAACTGTTCTGTGGTCAGATGAGTCACGATTTGAAGTTCTTTATGGAACACTGGGACGCCATGTCATCCGGACCAGAGAGGACAGGGATAGCCCAAGTTGTTATCAACGCTCCGTTCAGAAGCCTGTATCACTGATGGTATGGGGTTCAGTGTCTCCCCTACATAGCTTGCCATGGCGGGGCGCTCATCTCGTCCGTGAGTATTCTCGGGGTGGGGGGAGAGACGAATGGAAGGACAGGGACACGTCCTTAGCCACGCAACACTTATGCCAACAGATTTTGGGGAGATGGGGCAGAGACAAAGCCGCGCGCAGTTTTGGAGCAGGGCAGTACCTTTTTTTGGGGGGGGGAGTGAGACAGACAAATGTGAGCCGTGCGCTGTTTGTACCGACAGTTTAAGTGTGTGTGTGTGGCAGTGTGTGTGTCAGCGTGAGTGATCAGCACGAGGGAAGAGGCTGCTTTTAGGTTTTCAGCAAGTGCACCTACATTGCGAGCTGCTAGTTTAACGTTACATCAGTGCAGGCGAGGCGCTCGGTTCTGTTGTCGAGGCGGGGCGCCCCACCTATATAATGGTAGGGGAAACACTGCGGTTGCATGAGCGCATGTGGCATGGGCAGCTTGCATGTCTTGAAAGTAGGGCTGAACGATTTTAGAAAATAATCTAATTGCGATTTTTTTCTATTAATTGCGATTGAAAATGTGATTTTTTTTTAATACCTTCTCAAGTATTTTTCAACAAACAGAAGCAATTAATCAATCTGTTTAATAATAAACAATGTCAGATTTAGGGCTGTGCGATATGACGATATATATCGTGGGGACGATAGAAACGTGTCTATCGTGCTACTTTCCTTCTATCGTCTCTATCGTGATAAATAAGAATAAAAAAATAACTGTCGCAAAGAAGCTTCATATGGGGTTTTGCGAGATGACGGCGCTGCTTTGTTTGACGCACGCGCGGGTTTGCGACACATGCTTTACGTTGTTAAACTCGAGAGCAACAGAGCCGCAGGCGCATGAAGCCGGTGTCTCAACAAGGAGAAAACAGCTGCACAGGCAGCCCAAGAAGAATAACTTTTACCAAAAAGAGGGGGAAGCTCACCTTGTTAGCTTCCATTATTTCGCTCCGCTGAAACTCGGAGACAAAATGGGTCCAGAGGACACGAACCCAGAGTCCAACCGAGTCCGAACTCGGGTCCAGTTAACCAATACAAAACAGACCAGAGACACAACAGAACCGCAATCAAACGCAACGTTTTCTCTTTTCTGTTTCTTGCTTTGTTTACTCAAACTTCAGAGCGGATTTCTTCTTCGTGAGTTTCATTAGCAGCTGTTGTTTTACCGCCACCTGCAGGAAAAATTTGGACCAAAGTAGAAAAGGAGTTTGTTTGTTTGTTAGTTTATTCATTTTATAATATGAAATACAACAATTAACGTATTCATAATAGAAAAAAAATAAAATGAAAGGTTATGAAAAGGATTAATGTTTTAATGCAGTAATGTTTTAATCCTTTTCTGTTGTATGAAGAATAAATCTAGTTAAATCTGCTCCTTATTCATCTAATAACAGTTCAAACAATATTTTCTATAATAACAAAATAAGTAAATAACTCAGTCAATTTTCAATTCACATATATCACACATTAAATTAGATTCATTTATATTTTTTTAGCAATTCATTTTTTACCAGTTTCTTAAATACAAGGAATTCATTCATTCATTCAACCTTTATTTATACAGGCTAGCCTCGTTGAGTCACGGGGACTCATTTACAAGAGGGACCTGTCTCACTCACACCAAACAACCATCCACTCTCACACTCACACCTAGGGTCAATTTAGAGTCACCAATCAGCCTAACAAGCATGTTTTTTGGTCTGTGGGAGGAAACCGGAGTACCCGGAGGAAACCCACGCATGCACGGGGAGAACATGCAAACTCCACCCAGAAAGGCCCCGGACCGGGATTTGAACCGGCAACCTTCTCGCTGAGAGGCAGCAGCTCTACCAGTTGTGCCACTGTGCTGGAATGATTTGGCTTCCTTAACATTTGTCATTTGGCATTAAGTCATTCCATAATCGTACTCCTTGAATTAAGGTAGATCTTAGGTAGATCTAGTTTCTACTTTGGTCCAAATTTCCTTGTTCTTTTTGTTCACATTCTTATAATTGTAACTATCTGTAGTAAAATAATAAAATAAAAAAACTTTGGTCCAAATTTTTCCTGTACACACACACACACACATCGTGTTGTATATATCGTGATATATATCGTTATCGTGATATAAAAAAGTCCATATCGTGATATATGATTTTTTCCATATCGCCCAGCCCTAGTCAGATTTATTTAAAGCAAAGATTACAATAAAGCAAACAAATCTATGCCTTTTCTTTTCACCATTTCTATTTTTTCTTGTTTCATAAACATAATAGTAAACATGTTAAGTGAACTTCCTAACTACTGTCTGAACTTTACATGACAGTTAATAAATAAATGTAAAAAATTAGATATAATTTTTTAAACTTACTGCTTTCCAGCCAGTAACATCATAAAAAATAAAGTGCAAAAAACAGAGAATCTGCTTTAACCAACCCGTTTTGGGAATTCAAACTCAGTGAACACAAAATAAATAAACTAGTATCTGTTCTTATTAAATGTTTTAGATGTAAAAAAAAAAAAAAGAACAACTCTTGGAACAATAATGTAAACATTAGTCAGTCTTAACAGCAGGATGCAGAGCCTTGTGAACAGACTCCAACACCTCCATATCCTGCCAGGTTGGTATAAGGGAGCGTGCATAACGGTCACCTGACAGCACCTGAAATGGCTTTGAGCTGCTCTAGCACCCTGGCAATCATTTCCTTGGATCCCCATCTTGTTGGACATTCAGTTGGACATTCAGTGATGAGGCTGTGTTCAGCAAGTTTGAGCTCCCTCTTCAGTCATTGCTGCCTTCTTTCAACTGTGGGAGACACTCTGCCATCCTTTACTACATGTCCTGTAATACAAAATAAAAAATAAATACACACATTCACATCCTCCACTCTCACACGTGCAAAAATTGAGGACCAGAAAAATCTTCTCACTTTGTTAGTTAAAAACAATGTACAGGTTTTAGCTTTTCCCAGTTTGTCAACGTTAAGTGAATGCAAAACGTGATGACTAAATAGCTTCACATTACTGAACATAATAATTAACATTTTTATTTAAAACGGACAATAAGGATAGTATAATAGTCGTGACATCACGACCAGGTTTGGTAATACACGTAATGAGAAAATGCATCACCTCATCTAAATAGCTATGCTAAAGCTAAGCTAACAACACCACCACCACTAGTTTTTAAAAAATCAGCTTGCGCGAAACGTGTGTTTTACTGGTTCTGTATTAATTCATATCACTAATGACAAAATGTTTTTTTTTTAATCAGATAATGAATGCGCTTTTTCACGCAGAACGTTAGCTTGCTGAGCTAGCTGCTAACAGGGCACCGTCAAAAACAGGCCCGGTCACATGACCAGCTCGCGCTCTGTTTATCTCCCGCTGTCTCATCAGATACACGTTTACATGGGCTAACTTACCTGAATTTTTAACTTTTATGACTTCTGTCGAGCCTGAAGCCATTGTGTTAGAGCGCACGGTGTTGACGTCTCCCCCTCCCTGCCTGCTCGGTTTTGCTCGGCTCGGCTCACTCCCAAGTCACGAGACCAGTCAAATCGCAACCCTCGCGATTCGAGAATCGCGTTTTAACATATCGCGAGATAATCGCAAATGCAATTAATCGTCCAACCCTACTTGAAAGGCACCATTCATGCAGAGAACTATGTTCAGATTCTAGAACATATGCTCCCATCTAGACGTCTTCTCTTTCAGGGAAGACCCTGCATTTTTCAACAATATAATGCCAGACCACATTCTGCAACAATCACAACATCATGGCTACATAAGAGAAGGATCAGAGTACTGAAATAGCCAGCCTGCAGTCAAGATCTTTCACCTATAGAGAACATTTGGCGAAATATATTGTATATCGCAATTTATCAAAAAATATCGAGATATGAATTTTGGTCCATATCGCATACATGCCTTGCGGGAGTACGCTTGTACTTCTGCGTAGTACGTGCGTACCTCTGCGTATGGACGTACACAGAGCTATACTGGTGGCTTAAGGCTCAACACTGACAGCGCGCAACCATTGGAGCTTCGTATGTAAGTTTTAAATGAAATGACGGTTGCACCTGCTAAAAGAACATGAACACGCCAACGAATCTTGCTAAATAGCTCAGGTAGTGCTTTGTCTGCGATATAGTGCTGAGAAGGGAGTTTGTACCTTGGCTCCAGAAAGTCCATCAGACAGCGAAGCCAGGGTTTTCCATGACACAAAGTGGTTGATCGTCTAATGCAATGTATTTGACAATATTCTGTGTTATTTTTATGAACTTGTCGCAGTTTCGGGGCAGCTTTTCTTTACTTAGAAATGCCTCAGACAATGTTTGCTGATGTGGTTTCATAGTCTTCTGCTTACATATCCCATACCGGGTTTGGTGTTTTCTTGCCAAGTGACGAATCAAGTTGGTAGTGTTAAAGCGAGCCCTGCTGTTCCCACCACGAGAAACGTCCTGTCTGCAGGTTTTGCAAGTTGCTGTTTGATCATAGTTGTTTTCCAGAGAAAAGTGTTCCCACACTGCGGACATGCTTGTGTAGTGTTACGTCTTGATGGCAGTCGTTCAAGCGTGATGACGCTGAAAACTGAAGAAAACTAGATCGGCCCAATCACTTGACTAAACCAGTTTCTACCCTATTCTCAAAAAATGGCCATATCGGCAACCGATACTGATACTGTGTATCTGATCAGGACATCCATTTTGTGAAGAAAAGAAAAAGAGGAAACTCAGAGAAGACCAAATGGTGGAAGCTGAAGAAGGAAGATTGTTGTCAGAAACTCAGATGAGCCGTTAAAGGCTCTGGGTGGTAAGAAAGTGCTTCCAAATGACTGTGCTAACAGCAACAGTAATTTGAGAGACAGGTAGGAAAGTACTTGATGTGTCATCTGAACAGAGAATTGATAAAGAAACCTGGTGGTGGAATAGTGAAGTGCATGACGCTATTCAAAGAAAAAGATTAGCAAAGAAGAAATATGACAGTTAAGAGTACTGAATAGAGGAGACAGGAGTATAATGCAATTTCGAACAAAGAGGGAGGCAGCAAAGCAGAAGGCGTATGATGAGTTGTATAGGAGGCTGGACATTAAAGAAGGTGAGTAGGACTTGCACTGCTTGGCAAGACAGAGTGATCAGGCTGGAAAAGATGTGCAGCAGATTAGGCTTGTTAAAGATGGGAATTGTAACCTAACAAGTGAGGAGAGTGTTTTGAGCAGATGGGAGTACTTTGAAAAGCTAAAAAATGAAGAGAATGAAACAGAAAGAAGAGGTGAGATAAGCAAAACTGAAAACTGAACTGGATTGGCTCCCACACTTTGGAGGACTTGGGTCAAACAGTTTTCTCTGCGTCGCGTCGGTTATTTGTAAAATAGACTTTGAAAACACCGTCTCTGTTCTACTTCCGCCTCCCCCCTCACTCTGTTCAAGCCACACACGCAGCAGAGTTTTTTTCCTCTAACTTTATTCAGTCAGCCAGCTTTGACAGCGTTCTACCGGTGAACAAAACAGCTCTGCAGCGCCGTGAAAGAAGCATAATAGCACGACACAACGAATCGATGATGAAATTCGTTGCAAACGCTTTTAATTGTCGAATTTTATCGATTCGTTGTTGCAACCCTAGTCAGAGGATCTACCCGGTACGTCACAAACATTGCCAAGTCACGGTTCTGCCGTCAGTGGAAGCGGACCTGGTTTTCTGGGAGAATCCCAAGATCTTGTCAGAAGGGTTTCCCCTGGGGAAAGTGTCGTCATTTCACAGACGCGTCTCTCTCCGGTTGGGGCGGGACTTACCTGTCACAGTCGGTGAAGGGGGCGTGGCCGCCAGGCACGACCCTTCACATAAACGTCCTAGAACTTTTGACGGTGCACAAAGTTCTCAAACACTTTGCCCACGTGATCAGAGATCAGGATGTGCTTGTTCACACAGACAATAGGGCTGTAGCCGCTTACATCAACCGCCAGGGCAGAGTAAGATCAGCCCAGCTGCTGAACACAGCTGGGAGCTGCTGTTGGGCCCACAGACACTTAAAATCGGTGAGGGCGATATACATTCCAGGTGTGTTGAACAGAGGGGCAGACATTATGTCTCGCGACGGGCCTTTGGACAGGGATTGGTCTCTCTACCCGGATCTGATCTGTCAAATTTGGAGAAGGTTCGAGAGAGCGGAGGTGGATTTGATGGCCACCCGAGAAAATGCTCAGTGTCCCCTGATCTTCTCATTGAGTCCACATGACAAACCCCTGTTGGGGGTGGATGCGTTTGCTCACAAATCGTGGCCTCAAATGCTGATTTATGCTTTTCCTCCAGTTCCTCTACTAGCAGTGCTGTTGGAGAGAGTGAGGGAGAAATTATCAATGATCCTGATTGCACCGGAGCTTATGAACGCACCATGGTTTACGGCGCTTCAACAGCTGACAGTCAGATCATGGAGACTCCCCTGGAGAGACGACGCTCTCCTACAAGCTGGGGGAGCAATAAAGAGTTTTCCAGCGATAGGACAACATCTTCTGGTTTGGTTGCTGAACGTGAACGTTTAGAAAAACTTGGGTTTTCTAAAGATGTTCTATGCACCATCCAGGGAGCAAGAGCAAAGTCCACTACGACGGTTTACGCGTCTAAATGGGCTGCTTTTCAACGATGGTGCCTGGAAAAACAGTTGGATCCATCTTAATGTCCTCTGGGCTCCATTCTGTCATATCTACAGTTACTACTGGACAGGAATTTGGCCTTCAGCACAGTTAAACTTTATGCTGCAGCAATCTCTTCCTGTCACAAGGGGTTTAATGATAAAACTGTGTTTAATCATCCCCTAATGGAGTGTTTTCTGAAAGGTGCCAGGCAACTGAGACCAGTCTCACGCACCTTGGTTCCACAATGGGATTTGGTTACTGTATTGAATTAATTAACTTAAGATCCATTCAAGCCGTTTGATCAGATTCCATTAAAGTTTTTATCCTTTAAAACAGCTCTGACCTGTCAGGCCTGTCTGTTTCTCCTTCCTTTTTTAAAATTCAAGGAGATGTGAGTTCAGCTGAACTTAAGCCAAACCTTGCTTTTATCCCTGAAAGCATTAAGAGTTCTTTTAAATCCAGAATCATTACACTGGACTGTTTTTGTCTTCCCCCTCACAGTAGTGCAGAGGAAGAACATCTTCATTTACTTTGCCCAGTACGAGCACTAAAGTGTTATGTGGCTCACACTGTTGCAATGCTTTAAGTCCATGACCCACCATGTTTTCTAGGCATGTAACGGTTGTAGTTGGTGTACCGAACCGAAAAGGTACGGAGGTGGACCGAACCGAACGTGCTGTACCGAAACGGTTATTTTTTCACTCATTGAATGTTAATATGTGCGCCGCGGAACAAAATTTCCTGGGCGCGTTTCAGCACGGAGCTATTATCTCGCAGCACGCGCAGCATTAGCCGTTAGCTTCTCGCTGCGGTTTCCTGTTTGTTAACGTTATGGTTTTCTTGTTAAAAGACGAGCGCACAAAGCTGTGTGTGTGGACGTTTTTTCATGAAGACTGGATCTGCAGCAGCAACACGTCTAACGTGAACGCGCTGGAAACTACGTCATCAGAACGTGAACGAGCTGTTACAAAGTACGCTAACCACACAGCTGCATTTAAACAACTTCTACAAAGTGCGCTAACAACACAGCTGCATTTAAACAACTTCATCAGGTAATTTAGATGGGTCCAGATCAATAACACAAACTGTATGAGTTTTTAAAGCTCTGAATCTAAGTCTGAAAGTTTTTAATGCACAGTTGATCCTTGCTATGAGACATCCATCACGTCAACACTTAAGTCAAAAAGTTCAGCTCTTTATGAAAAAACTAAAACTGATGGTCAACAAGTCCTGGAGCTGATTTAAACCCTGCCCTGATGATGAGTGAGATATTCAACCGTTCAAGAGGTATTGTTCTTTTATTATAATTATTATTTATAATTTATTATTATTTAAAATTATAATCTTATTAACTTATTTTTTTACCTCTGTGTTTTATTTCCAGTATTTCCAGTTACAGAGGTAGCTGCTCTCCTTCCACTTCAGGGAAATCCACCAGAGATCACCTGCTGCAGCTAAGAAGTGTGTGATGACTGAATTGAACTCTGGAACTGTTCCAGGACCAGTCCCACCAAGAAGAGGTTGTGAGTAATGAGGACAAATACAGCCACACTGGTGCTACTGGACAAAAACTTTATTAGTTAAGATTGTAAACAGTCTGTTGCTGCTTATTGTTCTGGTTCTGACTGTTATTGTATTCATTAAGATTTTTATTATTTTTAATATAATTTATTTATTGTAGAGTGCTGTTTATTTAAAATATCATCCAAATGGGTCACTTTTATTTATTACTACAATACAATACAAACATATTTTTGGCATATTTTCAAAATAAACATTTTGTAAGTCTTTATTTTGTCTTTTTTTTTTTGTACCGAAAATAAACCGAAAATAAACCGAACCGAGCCCTCCTTGTAATTGAACCGAACCGAAATGTGATTTTAGCGTACCGTTACACCCCTAATGTTTTCAAATTGCATCGCCATTAATATTTATTAGTTTATTTAAAAATAAAACAGGAGCGTTTATTTATATTGTAGAGAAATAACGCTAAATGTGTTCTTTCATGATTTATAGCAGATTTTAGCATGTCGCTCTGGGAAAATCTACCCCTCTCCATATATGGGCATGGACATCACTGAAGTATCCGCCTTAGAGTTATAGGCGGAGTTATAACAAGCATGCATCAACTTCTGACCAGAGAATACAACTAATAAAAACGATGTGTGGGACAAACGTCAGACTTTTACAAGTAGTCGTGTTGTGTCATTTTAATATTTCCTCAGTAATAATTGTACAACTGGCTGCTGATCAGCACAGCAGCACCACCTCCCTCCGTTGCTCAGAGAGGGAAAAGCGAAACATATTTAATATTCCCTTGTTAATAAATCTGCCTGTTGATTAATCCTGCGGTCGCTCACTGATGTCTATCATATTCTGAGCGCGCATCCACTTTTTATTCTCTCCCCGTGACCCGGCAGCCGGGTCGGGAGTACAGAATTAAAAAGGCAGCCGCAGAGGAGCTCTAAGCGCGTGTGCTCCCCGCAAGGCTGGGATACGTGGAGCCGAGCCCTGAGTCGGCACCACGAAGGAACGCGGAGCCGGGGAGAAGACGCGCGGCTAGCTCCTCTGGCTCATGGGCAGAGGAGCGAGTGAGAGCAGGAACAGTTTTAACCGTAGCGGTGTTATATCTTATTAAAAAGTTCTAAAAAATAAATAAAAACGGAGCACTGGTCCAGCTGTACATAATAATAATAATGTGTTTGTCTGTCATCTGCGTATGTTTCCCATACACAGACAAAATTCGTCTCTGCATTTAACCCAACCACCCCAGGTGGTGCAGTGAGCAGCGAGAGGACGCTCAGGGAGCTGGAGAATTAGGTGTGCACTCATAGACACCCCAAGGTGTGTAGTGGCCGGGACGCGAACCCGCGTCCTTCGGGTCCCAAGTCAAACGCCCTAACCACTACACCATCTTGGCTCCATACAACTGCACCAAGAAATATTTAGAGATCACGCATCCACGTAAGACACGAGTTTAACTGCAGTTCTCTCATAACCCTCCATGGCAAACTTACTCCTGCCTTTTTATGGGGAGACTTTAATGACGTCATTTCACACTTCGGCGATCTTCGGCCGGGTTTCCGGATTCATCTGGGACTCGTTTTTTTATTTTATTTTTTTAAACGCTCGCCTGGCCCAATTGCAAAAATGAAAATAGACATCATATTCTACTACAGTAATTGTCCAATATGGTAAATTGTTACCGTCATGGTGGGTGTTGTCCTTTAAGTCCGATAAGCTTTTTGTACATGTCAGAGGTCAGTCCCAAGGTCAACCTCTGACTTCTCAACGGCTGTCACATTGGTTATGTGAAACTATTGCTCAGGTCTACAGCTCTGCTGGTCTTGAGCCTCCTGAGGGAATTAAAGCTCATTCCACGAGAGGAATCGCCGCTTCCACAGCTTTGTACAGAGGCGCTTCTGTGCAGGACATCTGCTTTGCGGCCTCTTGGTCAACAGCCTCTCCTTTCATTCGTTTTTACTTATGAGATGTTTCCAGCTCTTCTCTGACTCATTCTGTTCTCAGGGTTGCAGCAAAGTGATTGTTTTTTTTTGTCTTCAATAAAATGATTGTTAAGATGACACAGTTGTTTCTGTCTTTATTTATGGGTTATGGTTCAAACATTCCTTCAGTTAGAAGTAATTCTTTTGGAGTCGCTTTGATCCAGACTATGAATATGCAGTTATTCATTTGCCATCTGATAATGAAGGTTGTTCTCCTGCTATTATTATGCACCTGTGTTCGAATTGGTGGTGCATTTTTTTGAACTTATTGTGGTGTTGGCAGCTGTCAGAGTCTGCTATGGTTCCAATCAGACCCAGTGAGGCATGGACCATATTTTGCTCCGCCTTTAAACCCAATATGTGTAGCTTTAAAAGGCAGAGCCTACAGGAAATAGAACAATGGTTACGTATTGTAACCCAAGATTCTATGAGTGAAGGCGTAGCCCTTTAAACCTGGGCCTCACTGGCTCTCAGATGGCAGAAGAAAAATATTACTTTTTTGGGAGCAGAACTATAGTCCACCGTGGTTTTATAGTGGACATAGGCGGGGCCCACAGCAGGTGGGCATGGACTAAAAGTCTCCAATGTTGGAACGAAGCGCACGGGATTAACCCAATAGGTGTAGCTTTAAAGGGCTACGCCTACACTCATAGAATCTGGGGTTAGAATACGTAACCATCGTTTTCCACCAAAACATTAGGCTGGAGGGGCATCACAAAAGGAGCATGCTGCTGATGTATGCAACATCATCTGACTATCTGCTCTATGGCACAGTCCGCTTTTGCTGCCCACCTGTCAGATGGAGCCAGTCATTGATTGGGGAAAGGAATCTTTAGAAACAGATGATGGAAAAGGCAAAAGTAAACAACACTTGACAGTAAGTAAATTATTTTAACGATGCTCAAATACAACAAGTTATAAGAACAAAAGGTTAGTGACAATATTTTTGTACTTCTGGTAATTTGGATTAATAAAAGAGATGCGGCACTTTAAGTTTGTTCAAAAGTTAGGCTTTGGAATAAATGGGCAGCCCTAATGACAATCAACAATATGAATCTGAGAGTGTTATTTGCCTTTTTTTTGTAGTTGTTGCATAATCCAGATTGTATTGACTTCACATAGTGTAAAACCCCACTTTTCTCTTTTCACTATAACAGTTACAAAAAAAACAACTTCTAGACTTGGCAATTAGTCATCAATTTAAAATTGTAAACAAATGTAGCAGCTAATAAATAATGCATTTATTTATATAGGTAATATTTTCAATGTATCCATCCCCTAAAACAAAAATCAGAAATAGGGTAACACAGGACCCTGCAATATTCATACAATATCCTGAAATACAAATTACTGGGGGGAAAATAAAAAAGTTATCATCAGTCTGACACTTAAGACAAGCAAAAACTGATGCCAAGCACATCAGAATAATTACTACACCAGACAACCAGTAAACCTGTACAAAAAATGCATCATTTAGCATATCATTAATGATAGACATTCAGTTTAACGACTAAAAATTAGACAAGAAACTAGGCATAAAAATGCCAAGTGAGTTATTTTGCTTGTAATATACCCATCAATATCATGAAAACATTTTAATAAAATGACATTAGTAGAAACACGGGCTTGTTGTACGTAATTCATGCAAAAGGTGAGCAGATAAAATTAGCTCTCCTTGTACCCATCTGATTGAAAGCGGTTTGCCCTTCTCTGATACCCCGTTAGATGATGTGGTTCTGAACAGCGGACAAGACAAACTGCACACAAAATAAATTAAATAAAAAAACTCATAAACCCAGCTGCGGTGCGTTTTAAGACTCCGGCCACGTGTTTGAACATTTTTCACAGGCGTTAGCCGATGTCCTAGCAGGAGCTAGCTTCCTGCTAACGTGAAGCTAACTAGCATGGCAACAACAGCTAATGGCTTCTGCTTCATCACTCCTTACCAGATCAGAGCTCCGCGTTGCTCTCGTGCTTCGCTTGCTGCAGATCTTCTCATCCGTGTCTGCTGCAAACCTTTCACTTCGGTACACGACACGTCGGCTTTGTTTAGAAGCATAAAGAGAAACCGGTTGCCCCTCTCTCGACGTCTTCCTTCTTCTCGATGAAAACCTTCGAGCCTTTTTTTCTTTCTCCAACCTGAGTTTTTGTGGCTAGAGAGGCGACGTTTGACGGTTAATCAGAAAGCCTCGCGAGCCTCTTACCGCCACGACGATTACCAAACATGTAAATCCCCGGATTGAGGCGCTATTTGGTCCCGCCTACTTTCGCTATATTAGCGTTTTTATGAACAATGGAACGAACTCTTTCGTGCGTTATACAATCATCTGCGTATATCCAATGACAAGGTGAAGGAACTCAGAAACCCCGCCCACTTTGTGCTCCGTGGCGCCATCCCCGCCTCAGCGGCGCGATGGCTGCGGCACGACTCCTGCAGGAGTGCACCCTGGACTCAAGTCTTTCCAGACCAGAGGCTCACTGCTTTCCGGTGGTGGTGGTGTAAATCCACCTATCACTGCAGTCCTCCCCAGGGCTTTAGTGTCTTCCCCTGAACATTTCTGTGTGCTGCTGCAGAATATGTAGGCATTTGTGCTCCACGACCAACCTGCAGACTCCTGTCGGTGTACCTGGCATTTAAGGGGTTAAGTTGCACACGTCCATTTTGTGTGCAGGACTTGCCATAAAATGGCGCCACTTTTTCTAGCGCTGGTCCACTTCAGTCCCCACAGCACAGTGGGCATATGCAAGAACTATGTCCCATAGAACAAATACAAAAGGGGGAAGAAAAAAAAAAAGATCTCTGACAGATGACAGATGTTTAACATCCAGTAACAGTACATTCTAGCTGGTGCACTTAGGATTCTACATAATTTTTACGTTGCGAGAAGTTGACAACAAATTATTCCAAACCACCCAATGTACTTAAATGTGCAGATACTTAAAGGCACTGCCGGTTTTTTTTATGCGACTTCGAGAGCAATGGAGTTCTCCCCAGTACAGTACAGTATTAGAAAAACCCCACCCCAGCACTGTCAGACTCCTGTCGGTGTACCTGGCATTCAATGGGTTAAGTTGCTCACGTCCATTTTGTGTGCTGGATCCATAAAATGGTGCCACCTTTTCTATTGCTGGTACACTTATAACTCCCTTCAGCAGAGTAGGTACGGTATGCGCAAGAACTAGATCTCATAGAACACATAAAAAGGAAGAAAAGAAAAAAGATCTCCAAGCCTACTACTGGTGGAAAAAGATAATGCAAGCTTAAAGATGTTTATCCTGCAACCACATAGTTCTAGCTGGTGCACTTGTGGACCATTATTTTTACCTCCCCAAATAGAGCAGATAAATAATTCTAGATCATCCAGTGTATTACTTAATACTGTATACTTTTAACTTGTGCCAATTGTAAAAGGCAAACCAAGTGCACTGCAATTTCTTCTGATGGTGCGACTCAGAGAGCACTGGATTCCTCTCAAGAGCTTAGTGCCCCCTCAATGTCATAGCCATTTTGTGTATGCTTCTGCTGCATCTGAATCCATTTAAGCACTAGACTGCTGAATCCTTTAGATGTACCAGGCTTCCAAAGGGTTAAATTGCACACATCCATTTTGTGTGCAGGACTTGACATAAAATGGCACCAACTTTTCTATTGCTGGTAGACTTACAACCCTCATCAGCAGATTATGTGTGTGCAAGAACTAGGTCCCATTGAGCACATACAAAAGGGAGAAGGAAAAAGACCTCCAAGCACACTACAGTATTGGCTGAAAGAGAGAACAGGAGCCAACATATGTTTAATATCCTGTAACCGTACGTTTCTAGCTGGTGCAATCATGATGCCATATTGTTTTTACCTCCTAAAATTAAGGTATATTATCAAGAACTCTAACACATTTGATGTGTTTAAATGTGTACTCTATATTTGTAGCCTACTAATTATTATTATTTTTAAAGTGCTATGTGTTGTCATCATTGTATGTTTCTATTTACCCATCACACATGGGATACACCCAAGTGGTGCGGTGGGCAGCTACAGTATGTAGGTGCCCGGGGAACAGTTAAGGATTGGGTGCCTTGCTCAAGGATACCACGGCAGAAGAGCATGGTGGAAAGTTGAACATGCAACTTTTAGGTCCCAGATCGGCTGCCTTACCTCTACACCACAGCGGCCCCAACTGGTGCTGTGTTGTAATCATTGTATGTTCCCATACAATGAAAAAATTAGTTACAGTATCTGCATTTAACGCATCATATGTGAGATACACCCAGGTGGAGCAGTGGGCTATGTAAATGCCCGGGAGCTATTAGGGATTAGGTTGCTCAAGGACACCACGACATGTGGGCATGGCAGGAGTTAAACGGTAAATGGACTGTAATAGCACCTTTCTGTCTTATCAAAATACTCAAAAAGTGCTTCACATTACAATCTGTGCCCTCATTTACCCATTCATACAGCACTCTACTACATCTGTACAAGACTAATCCGTGCTTCAGTTCCCATTCATACACCGATGGGACACACATCAGCGGCAATGAGCAGCTCAGTGTCTTGCCCAGGGACACTTCAGCATGTGACTGATAGTGGAATCAAACCCTCAACTGTCACATTGGAGGACAACTGCTCTAACAACTCAGCCTTAGTGGTTAGTGGTGCAGAGATTAACCTGCAACTTTCTGGTCCCAAGTCGGCTGCCCTCAATGTCATCTCGGGCACCAAAAGGCAGATGAAGTAAAACAGTAGCATTTTAAACGTTTCCAATAATTTATTCAAACTGAACTAGATTTAAAAAAAACGTATACGTATTAGTCAATTTACTCAATTAATATATTGCAGCTTGCCATCACACATGCAAATTAATAGGTTAGGTTGGTGGCATTGTCAGTGTTTGGTCCATTACCCCAATGCTGTTGATCCTCTTGACCCACAATGGTTCAATTTGTCCAATACACTGACACAAGAACACCACTGAAGTTCACTTGTATGAACAATGGTGAAACACCTAAAAAGTTACGTAAGTCTGGTCCTCTGGACATTCAAAAAACAAACCAACCA
>JBBPBX010012402.1:0-22501 GCA_038048925.1 Garcialebias charrua
GCTCATGTGAGCAGCTGGTTTCAGCTGTCATCAACAAACTGGTTGATCCACTGTGAGTCAAGTCAAGTCTATTTTATTTATATAGCACAGTTAAAACAGATAAACTGTTATCAAGGTGCTTCACACACACAACACAAAAGAGGTTTAAAAATGTACAGAACAGTATCACACACCAATGGTAAAAATTATGATATTAACACCGGTAAAAGTATAATAAAAATGTATAAGAACAATATTAAAATGAAAACACAATAAAAAAAATATATACACCACGTCAGCTCACACAGTTTGAAATAATAGAGAAAAGATGATTTTTTTAGCAGGGATTTGAACATGTGAAGGGAGGAGGCCTGTCTAATGTTGGGGGGCAGGTTGTTACAGAGTTTCCACAGTGAGAGGGTGATATTTACAAGACTGAGCTGAATACAGCACCTCAGACTGAGGAAGTCTTTCTGATGAAAGATGAAACGTTTCTACAATTGTTTTGTTTTGTTTTTTGAATGTCCAGAGGCCCAGACAAGTTAAAAAAAGTTAATAAGATTATAATTTTAAATTAAAAAGGTAATAGTACAGTAATAGTAAAAGAATACCTCTTTTTGAGCAGTTGAGGTGGTTGAATCTCTCATCATCTCTCATCATCAGGGCTCCAGGAGGACATGCTGACACAGCTGCTGATCGGTGTTTACAAGCTGTTTTCTTTGTTCACGTTCGGATGATGTGGTTAGTCCGTTCAAGTGACGTGTTGCTGCTGCAGGTCTTGTGAAGCAGCGTCCATGCACAGCTTTTGAATTTGCGCTGGTCTTTTAACAACAAAACAGGAGACCGCAACAACATGCTGATTGCTAACGCGTGCTGCCTGCAAGATGCCGCGCTGAAACTGTCGCATAGAGCAGACGTCACGTCACTCCTTGAGTCCTGTCTATCACTCGAAACTCTCAGCTGCAGGTAGGAGGAGGGGCTGGTCGGAAGAGTGCTGAGAGATTTCATTGGATTAGCGCTATGTCGTTCAAGAAAATCAACCAATCGGCCGTCGCGATTGACAAAAAAATAGCTATAATTAATTTTTTTGGTTCATGAGTGACAGGACCGCCCGGGCGGCCCATAAATCACATAAATCACCGACGGCCCACCGGGGATTTGCCCGGTACGCCCGATGGCCAGTCCAGCACTGGCAGAGACCCCCAGCAGGCCCACCTCAGGCCGGTCAGTCCTGGAGCAGGAACAGATTCATTCCTCGTCAAGTGGTCCCGCCGAGAACCTCCTTGACGAACAGTGATGGGAGACAGAGGCGGGCCTGACAAAGCGGGCCCTCTTCACAGTTTTGCTGGTTCGTCCGCCCAAGGGGTACGGAAACCTGGCTATTTCTGCCCAGACTTTGTTTGTAAAAGACTATGAAAAGCTGGTGACATTAATGTATGCACAAAACATGAGTGTTTTGCTGTGTGTGAAATAAAGACAAAATGTTGTTGCACAAAACACAAAATAAAAGTACCAAAGAACAGTTTGCCCTGGTTCTTGACTCAAAAAAAATGAGATGAACAACAACACAGCAACCTTTTAAAGACAGTCGCTATGAAGGGAGAGGGTTGCCACCCCCCCTCCCTCGCGGTGCACGGGGTGCCAGGTCAGAACAATGAACCCCAGCAGGGCGCCCCGGGACTGTCTGCAGCAGACAGACCTCGCGGCGTCTGCGGGCGGGCAGACCGGCTCACACACGGCCGGACGGGGGGTCACATACTCACCCCCCCGCGCCGCAGGAGCTCGGGGGGGCGGCAATACACAAACCCTCCAAGCTCACAGCGCATCCGCATGCCCGGAGGGCGTGTCGGCTGAACACGGTGGCCATGACGACGGCCTGTTATGGCCCCCAACTGCATTTCAGCAGATGACCGCACCGGTCCACGGGGGCGCTGCAGCCTCCTGCAAGCCCGGGTCATGCACACATGCTGAAAGGGAAGACGCCAGTAATGCTGCAAAAATGGTAAATAAATGTCGTCAAAATACAAACAATGCACCCTGGCCGACTCTGATGATTTTTCCTCGTGCCCAAGAGGGTCTGGACCTTGTGAATTGGTCCTGGTCTGTAGGTACTGAGCAGAAAAATAAAAATTTTACAGCTCTAGGTGCTCAAACTGAGACGGGCTTTCCAACCTGTAAAACCAGCCAACCAGGAAACACCCGGTGCATACCCTCTCATGATATGGTTCATGAAGGGCGTATTGAGGAAGAGACCCCCCACCAGGACTCTGGCCCCTGACTGGGATTTCCAGTTAGTCCTGAAGGCTCTTTGTGAGCCCCATTTGAACCTCTGAGCAACCTTAAGATAGGTTTACTATCTTATAAAACTGCTCTGCTCTTGGCTCTTTGCTCAGCTAAACGTGTAGGTGACCTCCATGCTTTATCTTTGCACCCAATGTGTACAAAGTTTGCCCCTGATGGGTCAAAGGTCACCTTACGTCCTATCCCCGCATATGTCCCAAAGGTTCCAACGTTGAACCCCAGAAGTCTGGACTTTGAACTTTCTTCATTTCCTCTTGCTCCCATTCTCACTGAGGAACAAAGGAGGTTGAGAGCACTCTGCCCTGTCAGGGCCTTGGGTGCTTACCAGTGTTAATTTTGACAGCTATTTTTAATTTAGTTTTAGTCTTAGTCGTGTGACTAAAACATCATTTAGTTTTAGTCATTACTTAGTCATCAGAATTTTTTTGTTTTAGTCTAATTTTAGTTGACAAATCAATGAAAACATTTAGTCGACTAAATCTACAGTCAATTAAGTCGACTAAGTTATACATAGTAAAAACTTTTCATCAATTTTATCAATTTGATTTGATTTGATGTTTATTCATTCATTTTAAAAGAACAATACAAGACAGTTTCATCAGATACAAGAATACAAGTAGGATAAAATGAAGGGAGCAGAAAGAAGATGAAATCTTATTATATCTGCCCCTTATTTCACAGTTTCTTCAACCAATGATAACCTTCAAACTACATCACAAAATGAATAATTCTACTTAATTTTACTAACTGTAATACACAAACTACAGTTAGTAAAATTAAGTAGAATTATTCATTTTGTGATGTAGTTTGAAGGTTATCATTGGTTGAAGAAACTGTGAAATAAGGGGCAGATATAATAAGATTTCATCTTCTTTCTGCTCCCTTCATTTTATCCTACTTGTATTCTTGTATCTGATGAAACTGTCTTGTATTGTTCTTTTAATCAATTCTCTGTAGTTACTAAAATTATTTTTCTTGTTTTTATTAACTGCTATCTTTTTGTCTCTAACATTAACAGAAAACTAGTTATTTTCGCAGTAAAAACACGACATTATTTAATGAAGTAATGTTTGCCTAAATGCTTACCTTTGCATGGAGATCCGGGTGACTCGTCTGCAGATGTCGTTTGAGATTAGTTGTATTTTTACCCGACATCGACGTCCCGCACGGTTTACACGTCGTCTTGTTTTTAGCGACGTCAAACGCAAAATGAGACCATACATCTGTTCTCCTCTTTCTCCCTAAACCTGACATTTTCTAATTACTAATTGAAGTGAGGAAAAATATGCTTAGGTAATCCCGTTCTTCTGGGTTTACATTAAATTTGTCAGTGAGCAGTGCACTACTGGCTGGCTGCGCAGCTACATTGCAAAGAGCTTAGCACTGATTGGACGGCTAACTAGTTGTCCCGCCTATTTGCTTGGGCTAAAGTCATTCTGATTGGCTCCCTCTGTAATTTGGCCCTACCTTCCGCCAAACGAAAACAGTTTTGATTGGATTTCGTGCCAGTCAATCTTTTCGTCTCGTTTTTATTCATTGACGAAAGTGTCAATTCATTTCGTCACAGTTTTTATCCTATCACGTTGTCTTTATTTAGTTACTGTGTCGTTTCTGTCATGAAATAAAGGTTCGTTGACGAAACTTATAACGAAAATAATTAGTCAACAAAATTAACACTGGTGCTTACATTGAAAGAACAGCTGATTGGAGGAAAACAAACCAGCTGTTTGTATGTTTTGCCAACCTGGCTGCTGGTAGGGCCCTGTCGAAACAGCGCCTCTCACACTGGGTGACTGAGGCCATTAAAAGGGTGTACAGTAGCAAAGGTCAACAGGTGCCCTCTGGGGTACACGCCCACTCCACTAGAGGCTTGGCCGCCTTGTGGTCACTGTTCATGGGCGTACCCATTGCAGACATCTGTGCAACTGCAAACTGGAGTTCAACAAACACGTTTGCAAAGCATTACAGTTTGGACGTTACTGCATGTGATGTCACTCAGGCTGTCCTCTCTAACACACAATAGAGAGCAGCCAAAAGATGCCTAATGTATAAAGGCTGAATTTCTCACAAGCATGCATTTTACTGAGCATTTCAAGGGCGTGAATGAATTACGTTCCCATAGCAATAGTGTTGCACCGAGTGACCTGACTGATAAAGGGAACTGAAAGTTATGCACCATAACTCATGTTCCCTGAAGGAAGGGAACGAGGTGCAACACAGTTGGCCCTTTTCAATGCTAAAGCTCGGTGAAGTACACTTGGAGACAGATGGATGGGCGCTAGCGTCTTAAGTACCCAGAGGGCGGGGCCTCTGAGGTGACGCTGACGCCCACTGCCGTAAAGGCGTGAGTGTATTCCTTCAGGTAATTCATTCAACCTTTATTTAGTGAGGTAAATCTTTTGAACCTCATGGGCTCATTTACGAAAGCGACCTGCTAAAACTAAAGAGCAATGAACAGCAGTGATAGAATTTCATTAAACAATAAACAAACAAACAATAAACAATAGAAAACAAAAAGAGAGAAAAAAAAACAATTTTTTTTTTTTTTTTTTAACAAAGTATCAAAAAACTAGCAAAACATTATAAGGTAGACGTATAAAATCAAAGACAGGAACAAATCTGCATTGGTTTTTGCCAGGATTCCAACAGATTCTGAAAACCATTTAGAGAAGTCAAGGTCGAGAGCTTCAGATCTTTTTGTAAGATATTCCAGGAAGCAGGAGCGGAGTAGGAGAAGGCACTTTTTCCAAGTTCAGTCCTCACTGACGGAACACTGCACTGACGGTAATCGCGTGGGGGCGCAATTCCCATAGCAATAGTGTTGCACCTTGTTCCCTTCCTTCAGGGAACATGAGTTATGGTGCATAACTTTCAGTTTTTGAGTGTTTAAACATCTGATCTAGCTCAAAAGTAGTTGGTGAAGTAATGACCCCCTATCTGCTTACAGAACTAACCTCTTCTGGCTCAGTATTTCTGGTATTCTGATACGTAAAATATTTTTTCTGAATGTTGGACCTGTTTCTCTCAGCTGCTAATGTTAAAAAAATGATCGAACATTTTCAGGATTTTCTGTAAATTTATCAAATTTTTTTTTATTTTTTTTCTTCCCTCAGACCATCCACATCATGTCTGTTAAGACTCAGGAGGTACTTGGTGTCCAAGAGTGGTCCTTGACTCCGGACCAAGACAAACGGAAACCTCTGCTGATAAAAGAAGAACCAGATGAACCAGAGCTTCCAGATATCAAAGACGAAAAGGAGCCAGGACATCTACAGATCAACGAAGAAGAGGAGGGGCTTAACAATAGCCAGGATGAAAAGCTGCTGGAGCCAAAGCAGGAGGCTGATACTGTCATGGTGACCGTTGACTTAGCCCTACTTTATTAATAATAATAATAATGAATTCAATTTATAACGCACTTTTCATTAATGAAAATCTCAAAGTGCTACAAAGTGCAACAGAGTTAAATGTCAATAAAACAAGTAAAATCAATAACAGTATCAACTAAGATCAAAAGTAGAATCATGAGGAGGTAGAGTATGCTCGGTTGAAAAGAAAGGTCTTCAAGCCGCTCTTAAAGTCAACCACAGACTGTGGGGCTCTCAGACAGTCAGGAAGAGAGTTCCACAGGCGGGGGGCAGCCACACTGAAAGCCCGGTCTCCCATGGTCCTTAATTTTAATGCTGCAGTTGTCAACTGATGGAACGCTTTAGAGGAATAAAGCGCTACATCTGTTTGTAGCATTTTAGCTAGTGTGTCTGTATTGTGCGCTGCTAGTTTATCGCTACGTCAGGACAACTAAAGACCAGGGTTGCCAGATCTCCAGACCGAAAGAAGCGATCAGCTCCTTCAAAACAAGCACAAACAAGCGACTCGCTCTTTCAAAAAAAGCACCCCATCCCATTGTGTAAAAAAAGGCAGTTTTAAACAGTATAAACATATTTATTATGGCATTACATATAACAAGCAAAATTATACATTAAAGAACGTATTCAGTCTAAAAAATAAAAATACATTTTGCATTTTTCTCCCATCTGTGGTCGTGGTCAGATCCAGTCTTGAAGAGCACGCTCTTTCTCCCAATCTTTATTATATTTTTTTCCATATTTACCCCACTTAGAGCTCATATTAGCGTTGTCTTGTCTAGACATTTCACTAAATTCTTTAGTTTGTAGCAGGTCGCTTTTGTAAATGAGCCCTCGAGGCTCAATGAGATTTACCTGACTAAATAAAGGTTGAATGAATGAATGAATAGACAAAGAATAAATAACAATGTTGCATTCGCGTGTAGTCGGATGTCCCGTGAAGAAACACGGTTTTTAATAAAATAAAATAAAATAAAATTTAATAAAACCTCACTTTGAAAGAAATTTTCATTAATTTATCATTTTGTTTGCTAAAAACTAACATAGTTGAATGATACAAGATATATATGTTGTGTCACTATATGCTGCTCATGCTGACTCATCATTAATTGCTTGCGCTCTGACTGTCGCTTGCGCCAACTGCACCTGAACGTAACATCCGCCTTGACGTAACTGTGGAAGGGGGGCGTGACAAACTACCTACCACTCGCATTACTGCTCGACTGAAAAACAAGCACAAATAAGCGACTCAATGTCCGCGAGAAGCCCAAAAAACAGCCACAAGCGGCTGATCAAATTTGAAAGCAACTCCAGGGAAAAACAAGCCCAATGCCGCTTGAAATAAGCGGACTTGGCAACTATGCTAAAGACCCAGTTGTTGGGGGGATGGGTGGAGTTGTGGGCAAAGGACAACATTTTGGTAGGCGGGGCGCTCACTTCTGTTGATAGGGCGGGGCACTCTCCTTGGATAACGGTAGGGGAAACACTGGAACTGCAGCAGAACTAACAAGTCATTGGTTCATTTTCCGAGGTTATTTATGAATCCAGAGAATAACAACCTCAGTGTTCTTTAATGTTCTTGACTTTTTTGTTTTGCTCAGAAATTCTTTTTACTCCAGTTCTTCCACCTGACTTCAGGTCAGTAAAACAGTTAAGCAACTGGCTGGAAAAATATGATAGGTTTTTGAGTGTTTAATAGAATAGAATAGAATATATCTTTATTGACATTGCACCAGGGCACAATACAACATGATTGAATTACGCACACTCGTCTTAAAAGATGCGCCGAGTGCATGAAGCTGCAGCCGTTTCGACGCCGCCACAATCTTAGATATGAAAAAAAGTATAGATACCATGAGGGTAGATATTGGTATTACAAAAAAGATCTTTCACATCTTGTCTGTTTGGACACCATATGAGAAATCAAAAAACTACCAAGCAAGCACATTTAGGACAAATCACATAGGCATTTGAGGTCAAGGCAGTGAGATGAGTCCATAAGCCTTTTTCAGATAGCAACAGTTTCTGTTGATGTTACCAGCCGGCACCTCTGATAAGCGCTCACAGAGAGTTCTCCAGGGAGGGGGGAGGGGGGGTTGCGATAGATAGGTTCAGTTGTTTTCCTCAGTTGCGCATGTCCTAGGATAAATTTGATATCCAGCCTTCCAAGGCTGTTTGGGGAGTTCAGATTGAGATAAGCATGAATGTTTTTCACTTCAGGCAGACAGTTTAATTTCTGCAGCCTTGAGTCCTGTCGGACAATCTAATCCAATATGATCCAATTGTGGGAACCTTTCCACTGATCCAAGCTATGATTCCTCCTCCAGATTTTGACCACCCCAGCGTCCAGGAGTCCCAAACTCTGCAGGTGGCCTGCGATTCTCAGAGATCGGGTCCACCTTCTGGTTCAGTCCGTAAACCAGCTGATTTATTGAGGTCACGGCACGGATCACACACTCACTTTGATTCGGGAGCTTCAACATGGCATTAATCGCCGCTGAAGTCTTCCTTATTTTCCGATAGAACAGTGCTCCACAAACGCCGAAAAGCAAAGCACCTGCTATCATAAATCCAATTATATAATATCTTCCACGTCTTCCACAGATAGTACTGACAGACACATCACCTTCCATTCCCCCCAGAATGCGTCTGTGAAGGGCAAGCTGGTTCTCCTTGCCCTTGCCGCTTTGTAGAAAAAATCTTGTCAATAGAGTTGATCGTCCACGAAACCAGATCCATGTCAATTTGTGTTCGGGAGATGAGTGCTGAGGAGCTGCAGACAAGACAAAGAAGCCACGCAGGGTGAGGAAAAGTTGAGGAGAGAAGGAGAGAAGCTGCTGCCTCGACCAGAGCCGGAAACAATTTTTAAGCATCTGATTTAGCTCAAAACCAGTTGGTGAAGTAATGACCCCCTATCTGCTTACAGAACTAACTTCTTCCGGCTCATCTAAAAAAGCTAAGTCTGGTCCTCTGGACGTTCAAAAAACAAAACAAAACAAAGCAAAAAAATTGTAGAAACGTTTCGTTTTTCGTCAGAAAGACTTCCTCAGTCTGAGCTGCTGTATTCAGCTCAGTCTTATAAATAGCACCCTCTCACAGTGGATCAACCAGTTTGCTGATGACAGCCTGAAACCAGCTGCTCACATGATCAAGGAGGACCATCAGCCTAACGATGGATCGTTAGCACCCTGATGGTTGTTTGCTATTCACATAGGCCTGAGTGATACTAGCAATAACAGCATTGTAAGAGGGAGACAGTTGAACCTGGAGGCCTCCACCTCTGTTTAATGATGTACGGTTTCTTTTCACAACGATGGCCTCCTTTACTCCTCTCTCAAACCATCTTCTGGCTCAGTATTTCTGGTATTCTGATACGTAAAATATTTTTTCTGAATGTTGGACCTGTTTCTCTTAGCTGCTAATGTAAAAAATGATCGAAAACAGTTTTGGGTTTTTCTGTAAATTTATCAAACAGTTTTAATTTTTTTTTTCTTCCCTCAGACCATCCACATCATGTCTGTTAAGACTCAGGAGGTACCGGTACTTGGTGTCCAAGAGAGGACCTTGAATCCGGACCAAGACAAACGGAAACCTCTGCTAAAAGAAGAACCAGATGAACCAGAGCTTCCAGATATCAAAGATGAAAAGGAGCCAGGACATCTACAGATCAATGAAGAAGAGGAGGGGCTGAACAATAGCCAGGATGAAAAGCTGCTGGAGCCAAAGCACGAGGCTGATACCGTCATGGTGACTGTTGACTTTGAGGAGAGCGATCCAAGTGAACCAGAACCAAACATAGAGCAGTCGGACTCTGAGAACTCTCTTGAAGCTGAGAACAAAGACCAAAAAGGAAGAAAAGCTAAAGGATCCAGATCTGGCAGAAACCAGAAGCTAAACCCAAAGAAGAGACAACATAAGACAAAAAGTCTCATAGACAACACCAGCAATCCAAAAGGGCAGAAACCCACCACAGAGAAAACACTGTATACGTGTGAAGTCTGTGGGAAAGCGTTCAATCGGAACAGTAACTTAATTTTCCACATGAAAACTCATACAGGTGAGACTTCATACACATGTGATGTGTGTGGGAAAAGTTTTACCCGGAACCGCAACTTAACCAATCATATGAGGTTTCACACAGGAGAGAATCCATATGCCTGTGAAGTATGTGGGAAATCTCTAAGTGACAATGCCAGTTTGACTTCTCACATCAGAACTCACACAGGTGAGAAACCCTTCCTGTGTAAAAGCTGTGGGAAAAGTTTCAGTGCAAGAGGTAGTTTAATTTCTCACATGAGATTGCACACTGGTGAGAAGCCTTTCCCATGTCAGACCTGTGGGAAAAGTTTTGTTGTGAAGAGTCATTTGATTGCTCACATGAGAACTCACACAGGAGCAAAACCATACTCATGTCGCATCTGTGAAAAGGGGTTTGGATCAAGAAGTAACTTGATGACTCACATGAGAACTCATTCAGGTGAGAAACCTTTCCCATGTGTGACATGTGGGAAAAGTTTCAGAGTAAAAACATATCTGAATGTACACATGAGAACGCACAATCAGACATTTTTGTGTGTAATCTGTGGAAACATCTTTAGCAGGAAGTGCAACCTGGACCGACACATGAGAACACATACTAGTGAAAAAACATATCCTATCACTTTAAGTAGTCATCTGACTCGCCACATGAAAACTCATACAGGTGAGGCTTTGTACACATGTGATATGTGTGGGAAAAGGTTTACCCGGAACAGCAACTTAACCAATCATATGAGGTTTCACGCAGGAGAGAATCCATATGCCTGTGAAGTATGTGGGAAATCTCTAAGTGACAATGCCAGTTTGACTTCTCACATGAGAACTCACACAGGTGAGAAACCCTTCCTGTGTAAAACCTGTGGGAAAAGTTTCAATGCAAGAGGTAGTTTAATTTCTCACATGAAAACTCACTCTGGTGAGAAGCCTTTCCCATGCCTGACCTGTGGGAAAAGTTTCAGAGAGAAAACATATCTGAGTGCACACATGAGAACGCACACAGATGATCAGACATTTTTGTGTGTAATCTGTGGAAACAGTTTTAGCAAGAAGTTCAACCGGGACCGACACATGAGAACACACACCGGTGAAAAACCATATCCTTGTAAATCTGTGGCAAATCCTTCAACCATCATGGTAGTCTGACAGTTCACATGAGAAGACACACAGGTGAGAAACCTTACCCATGTGTCACCTGTGGGAAAAACCATTGTGAAAAGTTACCTGATTATTCACATGAGTTCTCACATAGGTGAGAAACCGTACTCATGTCTGACATGTACCGGTAAGAAAAATTTCATTTTAAGAAGTCATCTGACTCACCACATGAGAACTCACACTGGTGAGAAACCTTTTTCTTGTGGAACCTGTGGGAAAAGTTTCATTGTAAGAAGTCGTTTGGCTGTTCATGTGAAAACTCACCCAGGTGAGAAGCTTGTTTTGACCAACACTCAGAAAAACTGACTCACTGCACGAGAACTGATGACGTTTTCTACTTTAAAGGCATAACAGCTGTGTAGTGATACACCTTGGTCTCTGAACCTTTCAGTGGGACACATTTCTTGAAACTTTCAAGAAAAAAAGAGTGGACACTGTTTATTCCATTACAGTAATTTGAATCAAATACATAAATTAAATCACCAAGACTCTTTAATTTGTTCTAATTCAAATATATCAACAGAATAACCTGTCATTTTATGATCATTGTCAAAGGTGGGCATATGAACGCTAGGGACCGCTAATGCGCTAATCCGCTTACAGTGGACCTAACGTTTTTGTCAGCGTAACAGCGGAGTGACTAACTTTTATAATTCATAAGCAGATTTGTGCTATTTTTATTTAAAATGCAGTACCGCTAATAACTAATTATCTATCAGTAAAAACGAATAAACTTAGCTCTTATGCTGGCTCCGTAGCTGCTTGTTTTGCCTTTTTCCCCTCCCTCACCGTAAAGAGCAGAGAGGAGGGAGGGTTGGAGGGGGAGCAGAGGGGAGAACAGACACGGATCTACCATGTAGGCAAATGATGCCGTTGCTTGGGGCTCCCAATCAGCAGGGGCCCCGCCCCGGCCAGTCACCTACATCACTAACATTGCTCATGCTTGTTAATGTACATTTAACATAAAAATAATTATAGTTACGATGAAAACTATCATTAAAACGCAATACAAAAACCGGTCGATTTCTGTATCCCCCTACTAAAAATGGACTATTCCATCTTGACATCTTCCGGGTCAGAGGTGAACTCGGGGGCTAATTCTGTGGCTAGCTGGTTGTGCTGGGTTTCTTGGATAAATCCGCAGAGAACCCCGCTGTTTCAAGCCAAATTAACGCGGCCGGAGGATTTTATTGTGTGTTTTGTGTCGACCACTCGACGGTGAGTCGTTAGTTTTATGTATTTTAGTTACTTTTCATTAAATCTGTTGACTGCCTATAGAATCTTGACATCTTCCGGGTCAGAGGTGAACTGGACGCTAACTCTGTGGCTAGCTGGTTGTGCTGGGTTACTTGGATAAATCCGCAGAGAACCCCGCTGTTTCAAGCCAAATTAACGCGGCCGGAGGATTTTATTGTGTGTTTTGTGTCAACCACTCGACGGTGAGTCGTTAGTTTTATGTATTTGGGTTACTTTTATGTATAAATGCGGTGGCGACACACCCGTGTATTTGAGATTTAAAAGTGGTCTTAGGGATTAAAAGATCATTCTCTTTTTTGTTAATTTCGTGGCCGAATAGAATATATGTACGTAAAGTATTAAATAAATCCTTTGATTTTTGTAATTTCATCCTTTTAGGATCATTTTAGTTACTTTTCAGTTGGCAGTGTAGTGCAAATATTGCATAACGCTGCCGGCTACCAATTGTCGAATATAAATAGCGGATTAGATTAGCTTCCCCTAATTTTCATAAGACATTTGTGCTTTTGAAATTGTGGACCTAAAAAAATTAATAAGCGTTTTAGAAATTGTGGAACTAATTTTTTGATTAGCGTTGCCCACCACTGATCATTGTTATTATTCTGGTGTTATTCTTCAATATGTTGATAATTAATTACTCTGTCTAAGTCGAAGGACATGTCAAATTGAACTTTCAGTATTTGTTTAGAAATGTGAGACAGTTAATCAGTTTAAATCATAAAGCTGGTGCCTAATTTCTGCTCCCTTTTTCTGAACAATTCTCTCAGTTCTGACCTAAAATAACATCTTTGACCTCGGCTAAACCACTCCTACTTCCTGGGTGAAGAGCCAATGAACGGAGTGAACACTCTTGGGTCATTTTCCCTTTAAAAGTTTCCACTTCCTCGAACTGTTCAGTTCTGCTGTAGAGAGATGAAATGAAACTTTCTCCTAAGCTGTTGGACGTTTGGTCAGACGCCAAAGACCTTGTTCCTTAGCAAAGGGTTGACAGCCTGCCGCTGTTACAATCCGAACCGAGCTCAAAGCTCCAAACTTTGAATGAATTTTCCTTATGAGGAATATTTTACTCTGAAAATCAACCAGGAACTGCTGCTATTTCTGCCATTCAACGGGGAAGCAGAAGACGCTGAAAGGTAACATCTAAGGCTGGTCTGCCTTCTCTTACTGGAACCTAGACTGATCATATTGCAAGGTAAAGAGTCGTCAATGTTACCAGCGTACCTGCTGTTTAGCTGAAGAGTCGCATGGAAAGTGTCATTCTGGTTGAACTTCATTCATTCACCCAGTCATAACGATTTCCCCTCCTTCCTTCCTCCCTCCCATTTCTCTTAAACATATCTTGCCAGTAACCTATGCTAAGAGCCTTCAGTTATAAGAAATTTATCATCTCATTACTTGTTTCTGTTGTCCACAATTTAAATCTGCTGGCATTTAAATTATAGGAAGCTGAACAATCAATCAATGTACACGTTATGATGTAAATTTAGGATTTGTTAATAAATGATTCCATTTCTAATATAAGTCAACTATAATTAACATTTCATGTCACTTACATCTCATCATCTGATCACAAAATGTATTTGTTTAATCAGAAAAAGAAGAGAACCCGTGAATAATTGATGATAAGTTGTGTCAGGATAACACCTGCTCATCTTACATCTGGTGGACTGTACGGCTCAGTAATTCTGACTGTACCTGAGTCTACAACAGCTGTCAACTCACAGCTTCACAGTGTTTTTTGATTCTACATTACATATATCAGTCAAGAATGTCCAAAGTGAACTCCTCTATGTTTGAATGTAAAAGAACATCTCATAAATGTTGGCAACAGGACCGCTGAGTTTACAACAAATTTTTCAGGCGGCGTTTAGTTATGGATGTTGCATATTTAGAGGTTATTTTTATCATCAGACTCTTAAGCCTCCCTGGTAAGGTCTATTCAGGGGTTCTGGAGAGGAGGGTCCGTCGGATAGTCGAACCTCGGATTCAGGAGGAGCAGTGTGGTTTTCGTCCTGGTCGTGGAACACTAGACCAGCTCTACACCCTCAACAGGGTCCTGGAGGGTGCGTGGGAGTTTGCCCAACCAGTTTACATGTGCTTTGTGGACTTGGAAAAGGCATTCGACCGCGTCGTGGGGGGTACTCCGGGAGTATGGGGTACCAGGCCCTTTGATACGGGCTGTTAGGTCCCTGTACGACCGGTGTCAGAGCTTGGTCCGCATTGCCGGCAGTAAGTCAGGCTCGTTTCCAGTGAGAGTTGGACTCCGCCAAGGTTGCCCTTTGTCACCGATTCTGTTCATAACTTTTATGGACAGAATTTCTAGGCGCAGCCAAGGTGTTGAGAGGATCCGTTTTGGTGGCCTTAGAATCGCTTCTCTGTTTTTTGCAGATGATGTGGTCCTATTGGCTTCATCAGTTCGTGATCTACAGCTTTCACTGGAGCGGTTTGCAGCCGAGTGTGATGCGGCCGGGATGAGGATCAGTTCCTCCAAATCCGAGGCCATGGTCTTGAGCCGGAAAAGGGTAGCATGCCTTCTCCAGGTCGGGGAGGAGGTCCTGCCCCAAGTAGGAGTTTAAGTATCTCGGGGTCTTGTTCACGAATGAGGGAAAACGAGCGTGAGATCGAATGGTAATGGAGCTTATTTATATAGCGCTTTCCACCCCCTGTGAGGAGCCCCAAAGCGCTTTACAATACCAGCCATCCACCCATTCATTCACACATTCATACACCGGTAGTGGTAGCCTGCCTTGCAAGGCGCCATCCAGACCTACCGGGAGCAACTCGGGGTTAAGTGTCTTGCCCAGGGACACAACGACACATGGTGGGCGGACGTGGGATTCGAACCTCCAACCTTCCGATTGGGGGTCGACTGCCATTACCACTACACCACGGCCGCCCCATAAACCGATAGGCTGATAGGTGCAGCATCCGCAGTGAAGCAGGCGCTGTACCGGTCTGTCGTGGTGAAGAGAGAGCTGAGTCGAGTTATGAGTTATGTGCTATATAGGTGATGTTTGTATTTTTCTCCGCTCTTTTGTTTTATGGGACGTTTCTTATTCTTACCTGCCTTAGGACAACGGATGCAAATTAGCTATTGTGCTAACTCCGGCATATTTACATTGATGCTAACTGCTGTTATGTTGATTAATATGCATTGTCCTAACTTAAATAAATAAATAAATGAATAAATGAAATGAAAGCTCTCAATTTACAGATCGATCTACGTTCCCACCCTCATCTATGGTCATGAGCTTTGGGTTGTGACCGAAAGAACGAGATCTCGGATACAAGCGGCTGAAATGAGTTTTCTCCGCAGGGTGTCTGGACTCTCCCTTAGAGATAGGGTGAGAAGCTCAGTCATCCGGGAGGGACTCGGAGTAGAGCCGCTGCTTCTCCACATCGAGAGGAGCCAGTTGAGGTGGCTCGGGCATCTGGTTAGGATGCCTCCTGGACGCCTCCCTGGTGAGGTGTTCCGGGCATGTCCCACCGGGAGGAGACCCAGAGGAAGACCCAGGACACGCTGGAGGGACTATGTTTCTCGGCTGGCCTGGGAACGCCTTGGGATTCCCCCAGAGGAGCTGCTCCAAGTGGCTGGGGAGAGGGAAGTCTGGGCCTCCCTACTTAGGCTGCTACCCCCGCGACCCGACCCCGGATAAGCGGAAGAAGATGGATGGATGGATTTTTATCTTCAATGATGCACATGTTAAACTCAATTCAGAAACTAGAAGTCATGTAGTTTGACAGCTGTTGTGGTTTTAAGTTTCTGTCTCAGTTTGATTAAACTTCAAAATTCCATTCACTGACAAATTTATTGGGAAATTGGTTTAAATATTTTGCAGACACTCAGATTTCCTACTTTCACACTTCTGTGGTCTTTTTAAAAATTGTATCACGTGATCTACTAAAATAACGCGGTAATATAATTAGTTTTTAATGAGTAGATTAATAACGTTTTGGATTTTGATGCAAACTAAAAAAAATGCCGGTTTCTCATCAGGCTAGGGCTGTGGGAAGAAGAAAATTATAAGAAAATACAATTTAAAAAAAAATGTAATTTTGAAACACAGTGATGACGCGTTTAGGCCGAAACCTGCCACAAGACTGCATTTATATAAAATATATAAACAATATCAAATACAGCTCTAGAGTTGTAGAAAGTCATGACAGCTCAGAAAAATCTGCAAGATAAACTTTCAAAATCTTTGTAACATGTTAAAAACGTGGAAGGTGAGCACCTTGGTAATGTTTCAAAACGTTTTAGAAACTTTGTCGCCAGCAGTCACCGCTCAGAGATTCTTCTTGAACTTGCTCAGCTGACAGCCCGAGAGCTGGCGGGTGGTTCTCAAAGATATTTGGAGTTTTGTCCCGACACAATATGGGAAACCAGATAAAACCCCAGCTGAGGTCATAGTTCAGAATTAAATCAACTGATTGTTCTGAGAGAGCGTTTTTATGTTTGTGGAGTTCTGTTTGGAGCTCCGGTTTTATTCTTTAGAGACCTTTGATGACAAGTTGGTTCTTCTGACAGAGGATGCTGAAGAAGAATGTGAAGCTTTAGAACCAAAATGAAAATAGAAAACAAAAACTTTTTATTTGGTAAACGGATCATTTCCCTGCAGTGTGGAGGAACGTGTTGCATGTGGTATTTGTTGTCTATGTTTATACCAACATAATAGTAATGTGTACTCTGATGTATTCTCTGTAGATTCATACTTTATTGTTAACTGTAGCGGCCATCTTCTCTGCTGAACCAACAGGAAGTCGTATCCTGCTGGTTTTCTGTTTAACATGACTTTATTTTGAAAGTATCCTGTTTTCTTTTTATGTTAAAAACAAACAGAAATAAAGTTTCTGTTCTTCAGACTGTTATTCCTGAGAGTTTATTCATCTTCAGGCCTCTGGAATTAACATTTTGTACATTTTTGTTTTTAATTCAACTAAATGAACAAATAAACACTTTGCATGAAGGTTTTGTGTATTTTATTTGTTGTTCTTTGGGTGGATGGATGGATGCTTGGATAGATAGATGGATGGATGCTTGTATAGATAGATAGATAGATAGATAGATAGATAGATAGATAGATAGATAGATAGATAGATAGATAGATAGATAGATAGATAGATAGATAGATAGATAGATAGATAGATAGATAGATAGATAGATAGATAGATAGATAGATAGATAGATAGATAGATAGATAGATAGATAGATAGATAGATAGATAGATAGATAGATAGATAGATAGATAGATAGATAGATAGATAGATAGATAGATAGATAGATAGATAGATAGATAGATAGATAGATAGATAGATAGATAGATAGATAGATAGATAGACAGACAGACAGACAGACAGACAGACAGACAGACAGACAGACAGACAGACAGACAGACAGACAGACAGACAGACAGACAGACAGACAGACAGACAGACAGACAGACAGATAGATAGATAGATAGATAGATAGATAGATAGATAGATAGATAGATAGATAGATAGATAGATAGATAGATAGATAGATAGATAGATAGATAGATGGATGGATGGATAGATGGATAGATAGATAGATGGATAAGATTGATAGATAGACAGATGCTTTATTAATCCCTGTGGGGGATTTCATGCATCCAGTAGCATTTTCTAATTGTACTGAAAAAAACAACACTTTAATAATAAAAAAAGAAGCATACACATCCATCCATACATTATCTTTACACGCTTCTTCCTTTTCAGGTTGCGGGGTCACTGATGCCCATGTCCAGCCATCACTTCATAAACAATTTTACGCAGAGGGTGGTCTGACCAAACGTCAGACACATGACATGTGTTGGTTCTCCCTGTACACTGTAAACAAAAATAAGTTTCCAGAACTCAAAACTTAAAATTACTAATCACCATTTAAAGTTTTAGTTATAATAATAATAATAAATTCAATTTATACCGCACTTTTCATTAATAAAAATCTCAAAGTGCTACTGTAGGAGGCGGTGAAGAGACGACACAGGAGACGGGATGTAGATCTTCACTTTTAATCAACTCCTACTAAACTGGCGGGAAAACCACCCAACACCGCCTTATATACCAACACAACATCCGGTCCTCTGGACCTTTCACAATAAAAGCATCCTGTAACACATTCGGTCCACTGGGTGTGAGTAGAGCCCCCTAGTGGTCCACCACACACGCCCCCCCAGAACACCCAGTAAGGTCCATCACTAGTCCCGCATTTTAGGTTTGATTAAACGACCAGAACGGCTGAACCTGGGCCCTGCAGAACCAGTCTGATGAAGCGGAGGGCTCCGAGGAGGGCCTGCAGAAGATTCGGGCTCCAATGGACGTTGAGAGTCTCTGGCAGGGGGACAGCAGTCCGTTAACAATGTGGATGGAGGTCTGCCCCTGTGAGGAGCCTGGGCCGTAACAACCTGATCATCTGACACAACATGAGCTGGTTTAAGCCTACCTATTTCTACTTCCGCTTCTCGGCAGAGCAAGTCACATATCTTTTTGCTCCTACCCTCCCTAAGTTTTCCTCCTCCCTGCTTGCTTTTTGTCTCGTCCGTGACTCTTCAGCGCTCACTCGAACCAATTTGCGATGGATTTAATAAATTGGGCTGTTTCATCTATAGATAAGATTTTTTCCACGAAGCGGACCGGGCCAGGAGAAGCGGTCTGCCCCTCTGACACGCACGCTGTCGGATACATGATGGACTCGTGGGGACAGTGGCAACCCATGTGTTTGACCGTCCTGTCTGTCGAAGACGTGGAAGATTTGTGGATTATTGGGATATTGGTGGCAGCTGCTCTGTTTTTTGGCGTGAGCGGAGCTGTCTGTTACTGGAAGATCAGGAAGACTTCGGCGGCTATCGGCGCGCTGGCCAAACTTCCTGATCAGCAAGATCTCTGATCCGGGCTGTGAGCTCCTCAACCCAGCTGTTGTACGAACTGAACCGCACAATGGGAGCGGCGGTAGACCACCGCGGACCTGCGGTGCGCTTTGGAACTCGTTTACAGCCGCCCGGCATTAATCAGGGCACGGATGGGGGTTCGTAGCTTCGGAACCTCATATGATTCGGCGATTTTGGACCTGAACAGCACCTGGACTTTGGAAGGCTGCAGTCAAAAAGAACACTGTGGCCTGGATTGAAGATAAACAATAACTATCTAATCTAGTTTCTGCACGACCTTGGAAAAGAAGAAGGCTGTCTGCTGGAAACTATTCTCCTGGAGTGAAGCTGAGAGACCTTGCTGACCCCCCCCCCCCCTCCCCCCAGAGGTCTCTGGGTGCGCTCGGAGGCGCCAAGCTTAACAACTGCTGAACTGTGCTATCTGAGTGTGCTCACAGACTCTTTTGATCTCCTTGCATGTCGTCAAATCTGCAACAATGTCTTGTCTGGTTGTGCTTATTGCTGATAGAGTTTTTGGGACTTTATCATAGAGTGTCTTAAGGCAATCTTTGATAGATTCTTTTTTTGAATATCACAAATGATACCTATTGTGTTTTTCCTTTTTCCATCTGTTTGACCTTCATCCGGAGACGGATGAGTGCGGCCGCGCAGAAGAACATGTCATGTGTTTAAATATGCTGCAGCTTTACATACTCTCCCTCTCCTGGACGACTGTGTATACATAATCACGTTGTATTAATTAACTGGTGCAATGTTAATAAATAAATCTCTTATCTCTCTCTCTTATCTCTTATCTCTTATCGATACAGACAGTCTCAGTACGACCCCCTAAATCTAAAAGGAAATGTTTTGGACCTGGTTGAAGAACCCGAAACGGTCCATCATACAAAGGCTGTAGTGGTGTCCTGTGTGCATTGTGTTTGACAAAAACAAATTTAGAGGACTCCAGACTCTTAGGGACAAATGACTGCGGTAAACAATGATGTACCGGGCCAGGGACACGAAAAGGGGCCTCCTGAGGTGAAAAATGGAGCAACGGTGGAGCAAACTGTGGTGAGGGTACCTCAGGTAAAAACTCACCGGGGACGCGCACAGGTTGACCGAAAACCAGTTCAGCCGGGGAAGAGCTCAGGTCCTCTTTGGTTGCGGTACGTAAACCCAACAAAACCCAGGGAAGACGGTCAATCCAGTTGTGGTCAACATATGCAGTGAACCGGCGGCCCTCCAGGAAAAACCTGAAATGGCGCGTGGCCAGGTAAAGTGCCAGCAACTCTCTGTCAAAAACACTGTATTTCAGCTCATTGTCCCGCAGCGTACGGCTGAAAAATGCAAGCGGCTGCCAAACCCCGGAAACCTGCTGTTCTAACACAGCCCCCACCGCAACATCAGATGCGTCGGTTGTTAAAGCTATTTGCGCCGCTGGGGATGGATGGGCCAAAAGGGCAGCAGTGGCCAGTGCAGCTTTAGCATCACCAAATGCCTGTAGGCGTTCTGGTGTCCAGTCCACGCTGTCGTTGGGCTTTTTCTTTTTCAGCGCTCCATAGAGCGGACGCAGCAGTTGTGCTGCCCTGGGGAGGAAACGGTTATAGAAGTTAACCATTCCCAAAAATTCTTGTAGCGCTTTAACAGACTGGGGCTGTGGGAAATCTGACACCGCCTGCACTTTGTTTGGTAACGGGACGGCACCACTTGCAGAAATGCGGTGGCCCAAAAAGTCAATGACTGGCAGCCCAAACTGGCATTTCGCTGTATTTACAATCAGGCCATGTGCTGCCAGGCGCTGAAAAACCTCACGGAGGTGGGACAAGTGCTGCTCAGCCGAGCTGCTAGCCACCAGGACGTCATCCAGGTACACAAATACGAAGGACAGACCCCTTAGGACTGAATCCATCAACCGCTGAAATGTTTGTGCTGCACCTTTAAGACCAAAAGGCATGCGCAAAAACTCAAACAGGCCGAAAGGCGTGATAACAGCGGTCTTAGGGACATCCTCCACATGCACAGGAACCTGGTGGTACCCCCGTACTAAATCTACTTTAGAAAAAATGGAGGTCCCAGCCAGGTGCACTGAAAAATCCTGGATGTGGGGGATGGGATAACGATCGTTCTCTGTGATGTTATTAAGGCGGCGGAAATCCCCACATGGACGCCATTTGCCGTCTGCTTTGGGCACCATGTGCAGGGGGGAGGCCCACGGACTGTTTGAGCGCTGCACGATGCCTAAACGCTCCATGTTAGCAAACTCTTCCTGTGCTATTGCTAGCTTAGTAGCATCAAGGCGGCGTGCACGTGCGAACACCGGGGGGCCCGTTGTGGGAATATAATGTTCGACCCCATGTTTTGTGTTTGTGTTTGCAAAATCAGGAACAGTCAGCGAGGGGAATTCAGACAATAAACGCTGAAACACATTACCCGAAGCTAAAAAGTTAGCATGCATTAAAGGCCCAGCTCCTCGCGTCTCACAAGGCAGTGACGAAAAAGACACAGCGTCGATCAAACGTCTGTTAGCTAAATCAACCAGGAGCCCGTGAGCACAAAGAAAATCAGCCCCTAAAATAGGGACTGAGCTAGCAGCTACCACAAAGTTCCACTGGAAGTCCCGTTCATGGAAACGAACAGTCACCAACCTTTCGCCAAACGTCTTGATGGGATAGCCGTTAGCCGCGGTTAGCTGCGGCCCGCAGCCTTCTGCTAACCTGTCGGAGCCAGTCGGGGGAACGAGGCTCTTCTGCGAGCCGGAGTCCACCAGGAACCGCCTCCCCGACCTCGAGTCTTCGATGAAAAGCAGCCTTTCCTTGTCGCCAACGGCCGCGACTGCTAGCGGGCGCTGGCGTCCTCGTTTCCCTGCGGCTTGAAACTGCACGGTGGGACGCACCGTCGTGCTTTGGCGCCAAAACGCTGGTGGTAGAAACAAAGGCTTGCTCCTGACCGCCTGCGGGCGACCCCCGCTACGACCACTGGCTCGTCCGGCGCTGAGGGCGATGCTCGAAGCTCGGGCGCTGCTGGAGATCCGGGGACCGTCGCTTGGACCGCGAACGTCCTCGCAGCCAGCAGGATGCGGTCGGCTTCGCGGGCCAGCGAGCGGTAATCCTTCTGCTGCAGAAACGGGGAGTTGGCCAGGGCAGTGCGCACTGGAGCCGGGAGGCGGCGGAGGAAGAGGTGGAGAAAGAGAAATTCACAGTCAGCTGAACCCCTCAAAGACAACATTCCTTCCATGAGCTCAAGAGCCGTGCCATCGCCCAAATCGGAGAGGGAAAACAGCTTCTCGGCGCGCTCCGCGTCTGAGAGCGTGTAACGCTGCAGAAGGAGCTCCTTGAGGGCGTCGTATTTTCCTTGTGCAGGAGGGTCTTCGAGCAGGCTCATTACCCGCTGGGTGGACAATGGGTCCAGTGAAGCGACCACATGGTGGTATTTTGTGTCGTCTGCAGAGATCCCGCGAAGAGCGAACTGTGATTCGACGTGGGCGAACCACGACCGAGGGGCGTGCAGCCAGAAATC
>JBBPBX010012402.1:32175-54126 GCA_038048925.1 Garcialebias charrua
ACCAGAAAGTTCATTCTCAATAGTCCAGGTATCAAATCCGCTCATTCTCAATCAGTTCATCTGGACAATTTCTTTTTAGTAGAAACGTTTCACCCTCACTCCAGAGGGCTTCGTCAGTCAGAGCAGTCCAAAGCAAACTGAAGCTACCCCACCAAGTAAACAACTTAAGTGGACCAACCAGTTTGCTGTAGCCAAGATGGTTTCTGGGGGCTTGTCCCTCGTCGACTCCTCCCAGGCAGGCAGACATGTCCAAAGTGGTTCAAGACCAGAAAGTTCATTCTCAATAGTCCAGGTATCAAATCCGCTCATTCTCAATCAGTTCATCTGGACAATTTCTTTTTAGTAGAAACGTTTCACCCTCACTCCAGAGGGCTTCGTCAGTCAGAGCAGTCCAAAGCAAACTGAAGCTACCCCACCAAGTAAACAACTTAAGTGGACCAACCAGTTTGCTGTAGCCAAGATGGTTTCTGGGGGCTTGTCCCTCGTCGACTCCTCCCAGGCAGGCAGACATGTCCAAAGTGGTTCAAGACCAGAAAGTTCATTCTCAATAGTCCAGGTATCAAATCCGCTCATTCTCAATCAGTTCATCTGGACAATTTCTTTTTAGTAGAAACGTTTCACCCTCACTCCAGAGGGCTTCGTCAGTCAGAGCAGTCCAAAGCAAACTGAAGCTACCCCACCAAGTAAACAACTTAAGTGGACCAACCAGTTTGCTGTAGCCAAGATGGTTTCTGGGGGCTTGTCCCTCGTCGACTCCTCCCAGGCAGGCAGACATGTCCAAAGTGGTTCAAGACCAGAAAGTTCATTCTCAATAGTCCAGGTATCAAATCCGCTCATTCTCAATCAGTTCATCTGGACAATTTCTTTTTAGTAGAAACGTTTCACCCTCACTCCAGAGGGCTTCGTCAGTCAGCAGCAAACATATTCTAAAGGTTTTCTTTTCCTTTTTATAAATTCCTTAGTTTTCCCAAAGAAAGTGTCTATTGTACTAACGTTTGTATTTTTACTGTGACTTGCTATTTATTATCAAATTTAAGCATCTTATTTTGAGGAAACAAGCATGTAAAGCTACAGTTTTTAAAATAGCCATAGGTTCTGTCCACAGTGCATATGTATAAAAATGGATCCAATATTATGATAAAAATGCAGCACAGGTAGGAAAATATAATTTATACATACATATATACATATATATATATAATATATATATATACATACATATATATATATATATATATATATATATATATATATATATATATATACAGGTAGTCCCCGATTTACGAGCGAGATCCGTTACAACGAGGCGCTCGTAAACCGGAAATCTCGTAATTTGGAACGGCCGCCATTTCTCTCGTAAATCCGGAAATCCGCTCGTAAATTGGAACGGTTTTCGCTAGCGCGACTAAAAACACTCTATTTTCATCTAAAAACTACTTTTGAGTGCATAAAAATGATCGGAAACGTGTGTTTATATGCTTAACTAACTAACTGTAGTGAAAAAACACATGAAAACTCAGTATTTTTTTCGTTTTTTCCAAAAATTCGCAGCTCGTAAGTCTGGAACCTCGCAGATCAGAGCGCTCGTAAATCGGGGACTACCTGTATATATATATATATATATAAACAAATTGGGGTTCTTGACATTAGCAAGCTGAATTACATTTTGACTTCCTTGAGTAAACAGAATGAACCATGGTTCTGTTTTTTTTTTAATATTCTTCCTCCCCTTCAGTTCTGATCAGATGTTGAGATCAGATAATCTACTTTACGTTTGATACCATACTTGGTTCTGCTCTCTTTCCAGAAATTTCTTATCTCCTTTCTCCACTCCTCAATCATCCCTGCTGTTGCCCATCTCATCTTTTATACTCTATCCATTTGGCTTGCCGTTGGTCTCGCTCTATCTCTTTGGAAGCTGACGAGGCAGAGAAGTGGAGGGAGGGGTCTTTTAACTTGGCATATCTCTCTCCAAACACCTTTTCCCTCTCTTCATCCTCTGTGCCCTTCAGCTCCCTTCTACTCTTACTCTTCCTGTGCTCCCTCGTCCTCCTACAAATCTTAGCACCATCTCATGCGTGAGCATACGCCTCGTTACACTCACTTTATAGGGCTTCGTCTGGCTTTTTTGTTGTTGTTGCACACAAAACTCCCACTTCTACCCTCGTCACCCTGTCCAATGGGTCACTACCCTGTTTCCTCTGTACACGCAATGAAAAAAGCATCTGCTGAACATTTACAGGTGGAGAAACGTTAACTAAAGCAATGTGTGTGTGTGTGTGTGTGTGCGCACGCGTGTGTGCGTGCGTGCGTGCGTGCGTGCGTGTGTGTGCATGATGACAACTATTTAATGGGGAATGCCCTTAAAAAGGGAGGTCCTGTAATGTGTCTGTGTGTGTTGCAGCCAAGGTGGGTGGGCAGTTTAGCCTGTTGGGTGTACTGAGTGTGACTCATAAAGTCCAATAACCTCAGTGACATCTCACCCTGTTCTAAGGCTTGCTGTCTAACACAGGGACAAAAAGGAAAAGAAAACCTTTAGAATATGTTTGCTGCTGCAAATCAGTCCAGCAGACAGGGTGTGATCAGGTTCTGAAGGGATATGACAAGATGCATTAAACAGTTTATGGACATCCTCGGACAAAGGAAAAAAATCTGTGTTTTTCTATAACATCCCAAAAGAATGAAGTAAATAAGTGACCACATTTCAGCTATTAACCCATAAAATCAGAGACTCATGGCACCAATTTATGCTGGTTGAAGTATAAAAACATTGCTAATAAGTAATTTAACAAAGAGCCTCGACAACCATTACATTGTAATTATCCATCTGTTTTTACTGAGTTTTATCTCTATAACATTTATGCTTACATATGCTATGAGCAATCACTTTTAAAGATAATTGGACTTCTTTAGTCCTTCTCTAGACCCCCCCCCCCCACACACACACACACACACAAACACACTTAAGGGCGAAATATACCTGAGCGTTCTATCTATACGCCTATACGCCACGTACGTACGTCAAGGCAAAAGCGTAGCCCCGCGTAGCCCCTCAGGGCATGTACGCGCAAAGCTTTTTTTTAACGACCGCGGACGCTTGCGCGGTGTCTGACCATAAACTTCCCCGGCGCCGGACTGTTTTGTATGTTACACAAATGAAATAAATTCCCCTTCTTTATCGCTGATCGGGCCTTTTCTTTTGTTTTTTTGCCTAAAGTCAAGTAACCGCTTCTTCCTCCGTTCACTCGATGAATGAAATGAATGAATTCAGGTCCTACCTGGGTGCGCAATGTTTTAAATATTCCCTGGTGGACTGTGTGCTGCAGGAAAAGCGCTCCCTGTTATTATTTTTATTTCTGAGATAACTTTTTATAACATATATAGTAGAAACACCGCATCAGAACACCGCAGCGGTCTTCAGCGAGCTGCTCATGATGCATTCTCGAGGTTTCACTGAGCTGACTGAAAGCTGTCAATCATTTCAGTAGGCGTGTCAGCAAGTGACCAATCAGCGAGCTCAGTTGAGTCCCCTCCGCGCGCAGCTGCTCATATTACAACAAGGATCTGGAGCGAGAACACGAGTGTTTGAAAGCTGATAAAAGCCGAGCTATAGCAGCGAAAACATGCGCACAAAATGCGCGCGTACAGTGGCCTACTTCATGTACGCTCAAGTGTATTCCAGCCTTAAGTGTTGCATAACCCACAGTGAGGTCTTGACCCCAACTTTGGGGACCAATGGATTAAATATTTAGGCTTTAGAAGAGTTTATATGATAATTGAAGTTGAATCTCCACAACAGTCATGAACAGAAACAAAAATTTTGAACAAAGGTCCAGTAAGACTATAGCAGTGGTGGGATGTATTGATGTACAAGTAATTTGTTACTGAACTTACAGTAAGTACATTTTTCATGTATCTGTACTTCACTTGAGTAGAGTTAAATGTGGGTACTTTCGACTTTTACTCCACTAAATTTTACATTAAGTATCTGTACTTTCTTCTACACTACATTTCTATAATGTGTTGCGTTACAAGTTACATTCATGTTGTTTTTAATTTGTTCATTAGTTTGAAAGTAACCAATGGTGAGAGGGGAGTTGGTCCATTGAATCACTGTAAAGTGGACATGTAACATTAGACCCACCTTCAAGAAGAGCTGGACCAATGACGTATATTCTAGTATATACACGTCATTGAGCTGGGCGCACCCACAGCACCGCTAAAATGGAGAGAGTCAGCCAGAAGATATGTGCCACACATGGCCTTATTGAAAGACTATTGAAAGATTATTGAAAGACTATTGAAATATTATTGAAAGACTATTGAAATATTATTGAAAGACTATCAAAAGACTGTTCAGTACAGCAGGACATATTCTCTCTCCTAGAAGAACCAGACTGGACAAAAAAAACCTTTGAAAACCAACTTCTTCTGAACTTGAACAAGAAATTCTTGTTGCAACATTAAAATGTGTTAGTTCATGAGATGTTAGGAAAGGAGACAAGATATTTCTCCAAATGTCTCAACACTCAGGTTCAAGTTTTGAAAATGTTGTCAGGAAGTATTATTGTTCACTATTGACCCATTAAGGTTGACTAGACAATATTTTAACTAGAGTCGAAGGCAAACTGGAGTTGACATTATCATATATTCCTTTGTTAGGTCTAATGCTCCTTTTTTCATCTGACAACTTTTACTTTAATGTGTTTACTGCAGTTAAAATGACACATTGGTTTTACTTTGTGTTAAATAAAAACTTTCAAAGGTATCATCATTCCTCTTTCTTATTTTGCTTAATGACATTTAACTCTGCGTGTCTTCCGTGAAATTCTGATGCTCAGAATCACAAGTTCAAGTGTGAACTGTGTCACAGAGTAAACACAATAAAAATGGTAAATGGAGCTTATTTATATAGCGCTTTCCAGCCCCCTGTGAGGAGCCCCAAAGCGCTTTACAATACCAGCCATCCACCCATTCATTCAGACATTCATACACCGGTAGTGGTAGCCTGCCTTGCAAGGCGCCATCCAGACCTACTGGGAGCAACTCGGGGTTAAGTGTCTTGCCCAGGGACACAACGACACATGGTGGACGGACGCGGGATTCGAACCTCCAACCTTCCGATCGGGGGTCAACTGCCATTACCACTGTGCCACGGTCGCCCCACACAAAAACATGTATTATACACAGCATTGATCATTAAAACAACACTATTAATGTATTACAGAACATATACATACTGTAGGTACACAATGATATTGTAGATCATTGCATTAGGTAATACATTCAGCAAGTATTTTTACTTTTAATACTTTAAGTATTTTTAAAAGTAAGTACCGCTACTTATTTACTTTTACTCAAGTAAAAATGTGAATGTGGTATTTCTACATTTTAGAGCACATTTTGTCTGCTTATTTGTACTTTTACTTAAGTACAGTGTTTGAGTACTTTCTCCACCACTGCTAAATAGGCATACAAAGATTTTTTTAAGTGACTGAAAGAACTTAGATTTATTTTAAATGCATGTGGAGCTGGAAACCACACAAGACCCAACATCTTGGACTTTATTTTGTCTAATGAGGCCAGTGCATGTAGATTTGATGAAACATTTTTTTTTATTTAAAGCAGCTGAAACAGATGGGGATAGATAGGAATATAAAAAAAAGAAGAGAGCCAAGAAAGGTAGTGATTGAAAGAGGAGGAAGGAGAGATGAAATGATATGCAGAAACTGATAAGAAAAGACTGAAAGAAGAAGGCGAACATAGAGGATTATCAGCAGATAAGGAATAAGATGGCTACACCAGCAGTTTTAATAAAACATTCTGCAGCCCTGTTGATTCTTTTCTCCGTTCAGCAGAGTTGCTCTGTAACTAAATAATGACTTCTTGAAATTAAATGTTTAAACCACTTTGTTAAACCTGTCTCTGTATCTGTGGTTAACCATGACACAGATCATGAGTGGCCGCTCAAAGCATGTGACATGGTTCAAGTTCAACTGTACTGTGCATGTTCGCATACATGTGGGAATGTGAACTTTGACTAAATAAAAAGTGTGCATGACACAGTAAAAAAAAAATCCGTAAAAAAACGGAAAATGTCCTGGTAATTTTCTGCCAGTACATTCTCCGTTTTTTACAGATATTTCCGTAAACCCTAAAACAGATTTTTCCCGTAATTTAACATTTTTTATGTATAATTTACATAAATTTCTGTTAATCTAGGGTGCCAGGTAAATGGAGTCCTCTTTCGCGCTTCTTCTCAAAGGTTCTTGTTCCCAGGGTGCTTTGCGCAAAAAAAAAAGGAGAAACCCCTGTAAAAAATGATAACGGAAAATTCCTTCACACTTCCACAGTACATTTACCTGTTTTTTACGGATTTTTTTTACAGTGTGCAACAGTGCTGCATAACTTCAGTTAATATTAAAGCCAGCAAAACTAAAAATACATTGTGCTTAAATCTTCAGCATATTTTCCACAATCAGCTCGTAGTTAGACTCAAACAGTGTCTGTCCAGTGCATTGGTTTGTATTCACTTTTAGAAATGTACACACTCTGGTTTGCATATGGTGTAGTGGCAGGGCTTTCGACTTGGGACCCGAAGGACGCGGGTTCGCGCCCCGGCCACTACACACCTTGGGGTGTCTATGAGTGCACACCTAATTCTCCAGCTCCCCGGGCGCTTTCTGGCTGCTCACTGCACCACCTGGTAGGTGGTTGGGTTAAATGCAGAGACGAATTTCGTCTGTGTATGGGAAACATACACAGATGACAGACAAAGACATCATTACATACGTCCTGCTGCAATAAAAAAAATGTCCATTAAAATAAATAAAACGTTATACACTGTTTCGTTTATGTTTGTTTTAAAGGGAATAGATCATCTTTAGGGCAGCACGGTGGCTCAGTTGGTAGAGCTGCTGCCTCTTAGCAAGAAGGGTAGCTGAATCCCTGCCGGGGCCTAACTGTATGGAGTTTGCATGTTCTCTCCGTGCATGTGTGAGTTTTATCCTGGTACTCCAGTTTCCTCTCACAGACCAACAACATGCAAGTTAGGCTGATTGGTAACTCTAAATTGTCTCTAGGTGTGAGAGAAAGAGTGAATTGTTGTTTGTCTCATTTGTCTCTATGTGTCCCTGTGATGGACTGGAGACCTGTCCAGGGTGTCCCCCACCCCTCGCACAGTGACTGCTGGACATGGACACCAGTGACCCCCGTGGCCAGAAAAGAAAAAAGCAGGTAAAGCAGATGGATGGATGGATGGATGGATGGATGGATGGATGGATGGATGTATGTATGTATGTATGTATGTATGTATGTATGTATGTATGTATGTATGTATGTATGTATGTATGTATGTATGTATGTATGTATGTATGTATGTATGTATGTATGTATGTATGTATGTATGTATGTATGTATGTATGTATGTATGTATGTATGTATGGATGGATGGATGGATGGATGGATGGATGGATGGATGGATGGATGGATGGATGGATGGATGGATGGATGGATGGATGGATGGATGGATGGATGGATGGATGGATGGATGGATGGATGGATGGATGATCTTTTTTAGCTGGTATCAAAACTTTCACTTTTCTCTCATTAAAAAGTTACCATGCTTGGCTCCAAAAATATATATTTAAACAAAACAGTTGATAAAAAAAAAAAATCTGTGTACAGAAATAAAATATAAGTTTTTTTTTCTTTCTTTCTTTCTTTCTTTCTTTCTTTCTTTCTTTCTTTCTTTCTTTCTTTCTTTCTTTCTTTCTTTCTTTCTTTCTTTCTTTTCTTTTCTTTTTTTTTTTTACTTTTTTGTGGTGATTTTTATTTAATTATGGTATATTTTATTTACTCACAACTTGTTTCAATCTATTGAAGTGAGGTTCTGTGAAGAGCTAATGAACATTTAATATCTTTCCTGTTGTAGATAGCTTTTGAAACGAGGATGGAAAAGCAGAGTTTAACTCTGACCAGATTAAATATAGCGATCAGACTGCCCCTCCTTTACCTCCTAGTGGGTTTAAAGGTATGTAGCGTTGGTAGCGATGGTAATAGTTTCACGTGGTTAGGTTTAGAGTAGAGGGTCTGGCGTTAGGTTTAGGGTCTTGGTTAGGTTCAGGCACAAGGCTAAGGAGGTTAAGTTTAGGGTTGGTCCACTGGGTCAGGTGTAAGGTTAGGATTAGGAAAAGGGTTACATAAACTGAAAAAAAAAAAACTTCCTGGTTTACCCCGGTGAGACGCTGCTTATTATCAGCGATAATAATGATAATAATGTACTGTACAAAGTACCTTTAAACATACTAGGAGGTAGGCGGAACAGTCTCACCACTACATATGGAGATGATAACAACTAATAACGGCCATTTAATGGACTGATAACATCCGAAGCCGCTCCCATTTTAAAATAACTCTGATCTCAAACACTTATAGACATTCATGCAAGCACTGTTTATATTATTTATATCAATGTTAGTGTTGCATTAGTAGTTTGGGGAGTGGCGGCATAGAGGTCAGAGAAGAAGAGCCTGTGATTGGAAGGTTGCAGGTTTGAATCCACATAATAGCGAAATATGGAATTTGGATGTGAAAGGTGAAGCATCGGGGGCCAAGATGGTGTAGTGGCAGAGAATCGGACTGTTTATCCGAAGGAACCAGGTTCGAACCCCGGCCCCGGCACACCTTGGGGTGTCTATGAGTGCACATCTATTTCCCCAGCTCCCCGAGCACGACAACGCTGCTCACTGAACCACCTGGTGGTGGTTGGGTTAAATGCAAAAGACCAATTTCGTCTGTCAAGTATGGGAACATACACAGATGACAAATGTGACAAATTATTAATTATTATTATCTGCATCTGCCTCCTCATTTGCCCTATTATGAGCCTTTGAGCAAGGCCCCCAAAGGCTGGTTTATACTTCTTGTCGCATGTCTTTTACCCCCCGTTGAGTGAACCCAGCGCTGACGTAATTGCGTGTGTGTCACCGACCGCATTGAGTGTTTATACTTCTAAAAGACGTGGGGATAATCCCTCCCTCTTCCCTCCCACTGCATACGTCACGCACACTCCCACTGCATGTTTTATCAGGACAAACGGATTTAATATAATGATAGGCTCCATTACCTCGATTTGTGAGTCCGTTATCATGGGCGTAGCCAGGATTTTATGAGGGGCGGATTGTTTAAAGGAAACGTGGACCTTAAAATAGCAACACGCCTCGGTGGCTCACTGGAAAAGCGTAGGTTTACCACTCCAAAGCTTTTCTCGACTCGGGTTCGAATATCACCTGGTTGAACTTATTTTACGTTTGTCTTTTATTGGATTTTAAAAAAGGAGTTTGTGTTAACCACAGGCATATTAACTCCCTTTTTTAATCCAATAAAAGACAAACGTAAAATAACTTCAACCAGGTGAGATTCGAACCAGAGTCGAGAAAAGCTTTGGAGCGGCAACCCTACGCGTTTCCAGTGAGCCACCGAGGCGTGTTGCTATTTCAAGGTCCATTTTTTCTTATGTCTGCTGTTGTCATGTTTGTAGTTGTCCCCCGGTGTTCAATGTATGTGTCCAGCCACTGCAAAGACAGGTATAACGGAGGAACAGGATTGGTCCCGCCAGGTTCCCTGCTCCGGACCGCCTCGGCGAGTTTCTCTTCAAAACTATCCATGTAAGTCAAAGCAAAAACAAAAACCGGCCTCTAAAAGAGTAGCGGGTAGCGTGTCATACACCATATATGCACATCCAAACAAAAAACGCCCACAAACTTTGAACCAATCACACGCTGCGAGCTGCATCGTCCGAGTCTCGGAGTTCTGACTGGGGGCCATGTACAAGACAGCTGTCACCGGGGGATCGCAGCGGGAGTGCAGACGGAAGTTGCACAACTTTTTTTCACTCAACGGGGGGTAAAAGACGCGAGACAAGAAGTATAAACCAGCCTTAACCCTCCAGCTGCTTCTTGAGTGCCTTTGGTGGCAGCCCTCTGCTCCACATGTGCTCACGTGTTTTTGGGAAACAGGCAGAGAATGAGTTTACTCATTTGTGATTAACAAAGTAAACATTATTATTTACATCAAATGATGATAAAATGGCAAGTATAAATATCATCAGCTAGCTGTAGAACCTCTGGTGCAGTGTAGGGCACATCCAAGATTACCACAACCTTTCTGCCAGAAAAATCATGTAATGTAAAATTGATTTCCATATAAAGGTTAATAAAACTAGATAAATTGCATTTCCTGCCAAAATGCAGTGTGAATGTTATTGCCAAAGAACTTGCTGCAAAACAGCTTAAGTTAACTAAAAACATGCTAGTAGCTAAAACGGAAGAACATGCCTAGTTAGCAGAATAAATCAGAATGATCACATATTTGCTGAATTTGGTTAAAATAAGCAGAAATTAGCACTGAAATTGGTAAATTAACAAAAAAATAGCGCTATAAAATATATACAGTATACAGTATATATAGCTGAAAAGTAGCTGAAATGCCAGAAAGCAGCTTAGATTACCAGAAGGAAGTGGAGAGAGCACAATTTTGTCCAATTAAGCTGAAAGAAGCAAAGTTAACACAAAAAGTAGAAATTATCTTTAAAAAAGCTGAAATTAGGGAAATAATCCACTGAAAGGTATAGCTAAAAAGGCAAAACGAAGCTTTAATTACCTGAAGGAAGTGGAGAGAGCACATTTTTCTGAATTAGCCTGAAAAGGGCTGACACAAGTGCAAAATTTGTGGAATTTTCTGAAAAAGCTGAAATCATCATAAAACTGTTAAATAGTAGCTGAAATAGCAGAAAAGACTGAAACGTGCAGAAATAAGCTGAAAGGAGCACAGCTGAAATTAGCTGAAAGAAGTTAGAAGAAGCACAAAAATGTTGTAGTTAGCAGAAAGAATCTGAAACGAGCACAAAACAGACGAAGTTAGCTGTAAAAAAGTTTAAATTTGCACAAGGAAGCTGAAAGAAGCTGAACCAGAACAAAATGTGAAAGGAGCAGTAAAAGTTTGTAAACACATCTTAAGATTTGAAGGATGTAAAATGAGCTCAATTCATTTTCTATCAGGAAAAAAAGTGGCAAAAAAGACTAAATATTTCAAAAAGCTAAAGTTGCACCAAAACTGAAAGTCATAGCAGGATTGTCCTGAAACAGCTGAACGTTTTGATTTATGATTTGCTGAAATAGCACAAAAAACTGTGGAATAAGAAAGATGCTAAGAAATGTACAGAAGTAAAATGGATCACATGTGAATGCTTCATAAAACATTCACACAATAAACAATAGTTTGTTCTAAGAGCTTTATACTAGTAAATATATATACAGTATTTACCTTTCTACAAACCCCACTTGAAATTATCCAAGCTGTCCCTTTAATGTGAAGTATTATTTTAATGGGTGTGAAACCTTTTTTTTTTTTTTTTTACCAATTAAACATCTTTATGTTCTTTTTACGTGAGTTAAGACTTTCTGTCACTCTGACTAAAACATTGTCACTGTCAGAGGAGAGAGAGGACAAGTTGTGGAGTCCCCATCAGCAGGAGGTTCATTCATGCACACTGAACTTACTCTAATCAGCACCAGTCAATCACATAACGGAACTAAGCTCTCACGTTTCACATAAGCTGCATGTCAGGGGAACACACACACACACTCCAACACATTTATAAGTAAGGACGTCTGAGCAGTGAATTATTGCAAGTCACAGATTAAGGAGCTTTCTACTCGCAACAAGTCTACCTCAATAACAGTGATCACAGCCTGTGATCAAAAGATGAAAGATCACAGCAGTCTAATTCAATATTATCTGATTAGTAGAGTTTGACGCCTGTCTTGCCATGATTTTAATATCTAGCTCCCTGCCATCAAGTGGCAATTTATTATAAAGTTAGAATCTTATTTTTGAAGCAAAAAAGGGTCTGACTAAAAATGAAAAAATTTAAAGCATAAGACATTATTTTTGATTGTTCTGCTGATTTGTCACAGTTATTTGGGGTGTCTATGAGTGCACACCTAATTCTCCAGCTCCCCGAGCGCTTTCTGGCTGCTCACTGCACCACCTGGTGGTGGTTGGGTTAAATGCAGAGACGAATTTCGTCTGTGTATGGGAAACATACACAGATGACAGACAAAGACATTATTATTATTATTATTATTATTATTATTTATTTGTACATAGTTCAATTATTATTTTTAATTTAAAGAAAATCATTTCGATTTTTCCTGACATTTCTATGTTGGAAACTACTTAGTATTGATTCATATTGCATCATCAAGTAAACAATGCAAGTTAAATACACAACAAAGAGCTAGAGGAAGTCAAATAGACACCTGTGTCGCTGATTTGTTTTTCCATTGTGAATTTATAAGACATTATTCTTAGTCCTGATATTACAAGGATATCAAAAATATTACCATTGCCAGAAAAAAGTACAAAAATTAATAAAATATAAAATAAAAACCTTCATAGGAAAAGTTTCAAGAATCTTTCACATTTTTATGTTTTATTACTTCTTCAAGCTTATTGATTCCAACAACAGCTGTTTTGACTGATGAAAAATGATCATAATAAAAGTATGCCTGATCATTTTACAACATCACTCTAAGACAGGATTTGCTTCAGCTGTCACAAATATAAATTTTATAAACTATAAAAGTGAGTAAATGGGTCAAATGTCCTAAATGGGCATAACCATGCTCTAATGATGATCTGCACTTCTGTTCAAGTCCTGAGGAACCTCTTCTGTTCAGGTCAGAGCATTTACAGGAGAATCCTGCTGAGACACCATCCACGAACTTTCCCTCATCCTAAACCGTGGTGGAGAAATTATTCAAACACTGTACTTAAGTAAAAGTACAAATAAACAGACAAAAATGCACTCTAGTAATACTAGAAGTACCATATTAATGTTCTTACTTAAGTAAAAGTAAATAAGTACTTGCTTTAAAAAATACTTAAAGTATTAAAGTAAAAGTACTTGCTGAATGTATTACCTGTTAATTTACTCAAAACTGTAATTTTGGGAAGTTGAAATTAAAAATGTTAAGTGTGTCTTGAATGAAAAACACCCCACGTTTAAAGTATAAATATTGCATTAACACTATGTTACACAAATATTTCCACTGCATTAACGAGACAAATTGAAGAAAATAATTTAATAAACATGAGGGTTATGAGAGGGTCCCTGAAACTTTTTCTCCCGTGTAAGGGGTCCCTGAACCCAACAGTTTGAGAACCTCTGTTTTAAGCCATGACTGTTTTCACTAAATGTTGTTTACATTCTCCAAAAATATCTTGGAGCTTAAAGAGGGCTGAATGAGTCAAACTGCAGCTCTGTTCTTAATCTTCTAAAATACTAGCCCTTAAAATATAAGAAGACCGTCAAACATCAAAAGTAGATCCCTTCAGAGCTGTTGAAAACTGCTGGAACCCAAAAAATAATAACAACATTCCTGCACTATTGTTGAGGGAAAACACATAATGGCTTAAAAAAAGAGCTTTCTTCTGATCTTTCAGCTCAATAACTTATCTTCTTTCCCACTCTCTTGAGAAGAGAACAGTCACTTTTTATTCAGCTGCTATTTTCAGCCTTCACCAAAGAGAGTTGGTGCAGCTGGTTATCTTCGGAAACCAGCTGTTTGTTAATCAGCTTTAACTACATTTCCATCCCGTCTAGTTCTTCATCACAGAGATCACTTACAGTGTTCACACCTTCATACGACAAACAAAAAGTGCACAATGGTATCAGCCAAACAAGTGGAGTAAAATATATTTGACATGGCCTTTATGAACGTGATGAGAAATGTGACAAAATGTGGCTCGAGTGAGGTTTTTCAAAATAAGAGCCTAGCATTCCTTAAAGCTGCTATATGTAACTTTTCTAAAAATATATTTTTAACATATTTCTTCACTCTGTCACTATCTCCTGACAGACTGATGTTAGACAAGTAATCTCTGACAAAAACTATAGTCCCCTTGCTTCTCCAGGTGGTACTAAAAGCATTTCTAAAAACCCACAGTGACCCGCCGTTAACCAGCCAATAAAAACAGAGTTTTTAACCAGCCAATAAAAACAGAGCTTCTCACTTCTCACGCCCCTAACCCACGCCCCCGCGCACAGTTCTCGTTCAAAGGATTGCAAAGCGATGCAGGACTGTTTTGTATGTGACACAAATGTATTAAATTCCCCTTCTTCATCCCTGATCTGGACTTTTCTTTTGTTTTTTTGCCAAAAGTCAAGTGATCGCTTCCTCCTCCGCTGACTCCATGACTGAAATGATGAGGAAATGAATGAATTTGTCACGAGCGAATTAAACTCGGGTTCAACGTGGCTGCGCGAGGCTCTGCAGATTTCCTGGTGTTCTGGTGTGCTGGACCAGCGCTCCATGTTTTTATTTTATTTTTTAGAACGTTTTATTAACATATAAACACAGAATATCGCAGCGGCTGCGACAGGACATGCAGTGGAGGCGGAGCTATGGAGGCTGAGCTGAAGTTCAGCCGAGAGCAAGGGACCAGAAACGTGTCTCTGTTCAAAGTTTTTCTAAGTTCCAGCGTGTTCCAAAAACTACATATAGCAGCTTTAAAGAAAATAATTCATGCCAGAGGTTCAAAGATTTTGTTCATGCTGAGAAATTACCGAATTTCAGTCAGTTTGATCAAAACCTTGTGTGATATTGCAAGATACAGTATCACCATGGGCGTAGCCAGAATTGTGTGGGGGGCGGTTCGTTTTAAAGGAGAAGTTGACAATGCTAAACTAATGTGTCTGGATAGCTCAACTGATAAAGCGTCTGCCTTCAGTCCCAAAGCTTGTGGGATCAAGTCCCGCATGGTACAACGTTTTTTTTTTTTTTATTCATTCCAGATTAAAAAAGCACAAGAAAACTATTTACAAAACAGCAAGGAATAAAACAATGCATTAAATGAAAGGAATCAGACGAAGAAAATAATCTTATCTGCCCCTTCTCAAACTATTTTTTTTTCAAACACTCTTTTATTGGATAAAAAAAGAAGAATGTGTTAACCACAGCCTGTGGTTAACACATTGGCCCTCATGCACAAAAATGTTCGTATTGTTATCCTAAATTCCTCCTACTTATGTTCGTACGAAGCGTTCGTACGAACATGCCACGTCAGATCCAACAACGTCTTCTATCATGAGGAAAAGCGTGTAAACGGGCTGCTTAAAGTTGATGGATCCCACCTGTTCTACTCACCTGCGCGTGCTCGCGGGAATGTAATTTACATAATTCCCACCCCTCAAAACACCATATAAGGCCACGCTTCCTGCCTTCTGACAGCAGGAAGTGTCCATTCATTCAAACTCGAAGTAAAAGGAGGAACTTCACGCGTTCAGAGATCTGCTCTCAGTGGCGCTGTGGCTACCCCCCCACCCCCCCGCAAGTGTCGGATGGTCAAATACCTTTAATTTTAGTGTACTGTGTTACATTATAGTTTCACTTATTCAGAAGAGCTGTGGCGCACCGCTACCCCCCACCCCCGCAAGTGTCGGATGTGTTTTTCAACAGAAGCATTTTAAAATGTCTCGAAACTACAGTTAACTTCATATTAATATTGTAGTGCATATGTTGTGTGTCCCGTGGGTCGTACAGTATCAGAAATCAAGAATAAATGGTTTGATCTGAAAATGGCTTCAAACAAACATCTCGCCGCAGCACGGACAGGAGGTGGTCAGGAGATGGTGGACAATAAATGCCACACTGCAAGATGCCAACATGTTTTGCAGCACAAATGATGCGCGCACCTCCTGGTCAGCGCGCCTCCTGATCAGGGCGCCTCCTGATCAGGGCGCCTCCTGATCAGCGCACCTCCTGGTCAGCGCGCACCTCCTGGTCAGCGCGCACCTCCTGGTCAGCGCGCCTCCTGATCAGGGCGCCTCCTGATCAGGGCGCCTCCTGATCAGCGCACCTCCTGATCAGCGCACCTCCTGGTCAGCGCGCACCTCCTGGTCAGCGCGCCTCCTGATCAGGGCGCCTCCTGATCAGGGCGCCTCCTGATCAGCGCGCCTCCTGATCAGGGCGCCTCCTGATCAGCGCACCTCCTGGTCAGCGCGCCTCCTGATCAGCGCGCCTCCTGGTCAGCGCGCTGATCAGCGCGCCTCCTGGTCGGGGCGCAACCACATTCTGCAGGTCATATTTCGGATCAGATATAATAATCTATTGCTCTGATGGTGTTTGCACAGCAGTCCAGCAATAGCATGAAGATCAGTCTTAATTCGTACTTGTTCTGCGGTGGTGTATGGGGATTTTATGTACCTGGGTGTTAATATGAGGAGCGGCTTTGATGACCAAGGGGAGCGCACGACTCATGAAGCCTGCGCGACACACCAGACAAATTAAACTTAAAATTATAATTCTAATTCAAACAGAATAACCTATTGTCAAGAATAATTATGGTGCGTGAATATTTTAAACCCAAAATATTTTCTAAATAACGAAATATGAAGTTATTAGTGGAGAAATCCCGTCTGGATGACAGCAGACTGACGCTCCTAAATTATACGACAGGTCCGGACCACTCGTAAATTTTGTTCGTATCTGAGAAAAATCCTAGGATACGAAAACATTGTTGGATGCCACAAATGATCCTAAATCACTCGTACGCACAGTATAAGCACAAATCTGTGCGTACGAATGGTTCGTGCATGAGGGCCATTCTTCTTTCTTCACAGGCATATTAACTACTTTTTTTATCCAATAAAAGACAAATGTAAAATTAGTTGTTTGAATCGAGTGTTTGAAAAAAAAAAATAGTTTGAGAAGGGGCAGATAAGATTATTTTCTTCGTCTGATTCCTTTCATTTAATGCATTGTTTTATTCCTTGCTGTTTTGTAAATAGTTTTCTTGTGCTTTTTTAATTTGGAATGAATTAAAAAAAAAAAAAAACATTGTACCATGCGGGACTTGATCCCACGAGCTTTGGGACTGAAGGCAGACGCTTTATCAGTTGAGCTATCCAGGCACATTAGTTTAGCATTGTCAACTTCTCTTTTAAAAGTGGGCGGTTCGTCCGAACCCCCCGAACCCCCCTTGCCTACGCGCATGGTATCACTCTAGCTTAATATTTATAAAACTGACTATTATAGGTATGTTTGTGTTTTTTTAAACGAGTAGGCTGTGTGTGTGCCATCTTGAATATATAAAGTTAACAACTTATATCCAGTGAGTTTTACCTGAAAGTTTCATCAGACTTTGTCCATCTGTTTGTTTTATTTCTCGTCGCACAAAGAGATGCACATTTTCATGTTTCTCAGCCACCAGCAGCCCTGCAGCTGAGTCAGTGTGATGTAATCAAATGTACTGCTCTGTGGCTTTAGCCTCAGGAGCCGGGAGAGAAAAGCATGCGTGGTGCATCTTCATTGAGTTATACAGTACATGCAAGTGGATCGGGAGCATCTACAGACCTCAGGGATTAGACGCTCTCACTGAAAGGATTCCAGCACCCCGTGTGCTTTAAATTTTGTAAATTTGCCACCAAACAAAACTTTACTGTCTTCTTTCTCCACAGTTTAATCCACCATACATAACTGAACAACTATTTTTATTCCCCCACCCCCTTTCACTGCGAGTTTATTGAACATCCCTGAGCTGTGTCAGTCAGTTAAAGGTCCTCATCGTGCTATAAGGCAACCTATGAGATTATTTACCTCCGGTCTCAGATAGATTTAAATGCACTCAGGGTGCACAAAATGAATAGGCATGTTCCTCTGAGTGCTGACTCTGGTGCAGCGTTGGTTCCAAACACTAAATTTATAATTTTACTACCTGGCAGAAGCATTCCCTGAATAAAAAAGTTTTGCTTTCTTGGCTAGTGGGGAGGAATAATTGGAATATGCACTGACCATAAATAAGAAAAGTACCCAAAGTTTCATTTGTCTGCTAGTTGTTTACTTTAGTTACAGTTGTAGCATCATTTTGAACTTTAGCTCCAAAAAAGCTCCTTGGTTTTTCAAAAAGTGCAAAAAGCTTTTTCAACACTCTAATAGATGTTTTCAAGTTCTTATAAAAAAATTAAAAAATTGTCAGCAAGTTTATTTTTCAACAAATAAATGATAAAATTGTGTCAATATAAACTCTGTGGTATAACAAACCAGGGATGGGACAGATCCGATCCAGTATCGGTATCGGTATCAGCATTATTTAAGTATCGGATATCGGATCCAACCTGCCGATATTTTTCCGATACCAGCTTTAAAGAGCACTTGTGTTCAATCACATTCTGTGACTGCCCTTTTTAACATGGTATGAGTTAAACCAATAAAGATACTCTTACAATAGGGAACCCACTGACTTTAACAGCACACAGGACAGGAGGCAAGTATACCACACACATGTCCTCCTTACTCATGGTGCAGCTGAAAAAAAACTAAAAAAGCGCTAAGCATGATGGGAAAGACAACACAGCCACTCCCCTTAACCACTAAGAGAGTGGGTTTTGTTGTCTTACCCATTATAACCAATAGTTATAACCAATAGTTTGTCCAGCTAAAGCTGAAAAAACAAAAAAAACGCTAAGCATTATGGGAAAGACAACAAAATCCACTCTCTTAGTGGTTAAGGGGAGTGGCTGTGTTGTCTTTCCCATCATGCTTAGGACTTTTTTAGTTTTTTTCAGCTGCACCATGAGTAAGGAGGACATGTGTGTGGTATACTTGCCTCCTGTCCTGTGTGCTGTTAAAGTCAGTGGGTTCCCTATTGTAAGACTTATGAGCGTCTTCATTGGGTTTATCTCACACAATGTTAAAATGAATAGTTTGGGTACGAAAGTTTCATTATACAGAGTCACATACCTGAACAGTATCGGATCGGAAAAGTATCGGTATCGATCGATACGCAGTTATGAAGTATCGGTATCGGATCGGAAGTGAGAAATGTGGATCGGTGCATCCCTATAACAAACTTATTTTCTTATGATCCAAGGTTTATTACTAGTTATTGATACACATGAATCAGTTTTTCAGAGCACTGAATAACCCAGTGCATGCAGGACATCCTTCAGAGAACATGCTGAAAGTTTTGTGGAGAACTTTTCACATTGTTCAGAGGAAATACAAAACAATAAAGGTCTTTGTGTCAATTTCATGAAGACCAGTCTAAATAAAACTCATATAGTAATAAGATCTGCATTTTTTTCCTCATATAAATGGTTCATGCCTGCTTAAATTAAAGGTTTGTGAGCAACATTGGCAAACAGCTGTTCCCAAAGAGCTGTTTGGGATGAGTAAGTCATCACTTTATTTTACTGGCACATAGGCTGCAGATAACGGTGCTTCGTTTACATTGACCGCATGCCTGCATTTCAGAATTGCATATCAGAATACCTTGGGAACGAAAGAAGTAAACTCTTCCATATGTGATAATATGTTTATTGCTGCTGCACTATGTGGCTATATCAACTATGTTACCATCATAAGTCAATGTTAATCACTACCTGTCACACAACCTGTGTAGTTTGTTATGTGCAATATATATCATGTAATTAGTTTTATCTAGATTTAATGATAATTTATTGAGTTTAAACAAAGTTTGTATTTTGACAAATTCTGTCTTCATCAACTCCAACATATTTTATATATCTTTACCCAAACAAAAAAAAAAAGTTGTATCATCTGCAAAAAGGACACGTTTAAGGAGTCCTGACACATTTACCAAGTCATTTACATATAAAATAAATAGCTTTGCTCCAAGTTCAGAGCCTTGAGGAACTCCACATGTGATATTACAGTATACAGTATATATTACAGTATCAATGTTACCATCATAATTCAACGTTAATCACTGTCAAACAACCTGTGTAGTTTATGTTATGTGCATTATATCATGTGCATGTAAGCTAATATTACCTGTGAAATATTTATACAAATTCATCCTACTATCACCATTATATTCTACCATGCTGTTGTTTGCAATATTCCTCTTGGACCTTGTAAATATTATATTTCATTTTCACTTTTTGGTACTTTATTTTGTACTTATTGCATGTTTTAGTGTATCTTGTTTTGTTTTTAGCAAGTCGAATCAGTTCTCATCCTGAACATTTCATATAGCCTCCTGTTGACCTTGTATGAACCTGCATATGACAAATAAACAACATAACATAACTGCACCATTTAATGTAGTCCAGGATTTTCATGTTTGATTTCATGGTTTGCAATGAGAACATTTGATGATCCCAAAGTTTTGAATTAAAGTATTTTCTAGATAATTTTGGTGTCTTTCAACAGTTCTTTTAAATCTTTTCCAGTTGGAGTCATGTGGTTAAATGTTAACATTGTTGCATTCATAGTACTGTACTGTAGTAAACTACACATAATTTGGTGTAACAGAGAAAAGGAGAAGTCTCACCGTCTCTCCTGCTGCTGCCCCTCATAACTCTGGCAGTGGAGACCTGGGTCCTGCTGACTCTGCTTATGGCGGACAGCAGTAAAACCATCCACATCTGGAAAACCACTGGTCCTCTCATGGTGCTTTTCACCCTCCGCTGCAACAAAACCAAGCAAGAAAAGCTTTGACAGCTTCCAGAAGAGCAGCGCGTGAAGTGGCCAACTTGTTGCGCGCTGTGCACTGAGGTGCGTGCGTCCCCGGTGCCAAACTTAAGGGCTCTCCTTCCTGACGAAGTTTTCAAACCGAGGACGAACTTCGAGGCGACTCCGAGCAGGTGGAGGATAAAATGCTGCCTTCACGGTCACACGCGAGCTGCGAAGTGCTGCCTTCAGGGTCATACGCGAGCTGCGAGGCGCCGGGCGTCTTATCACCTCCGAGACAGAGAAAGTTCTTCACTCAAACAAATAGTTTCCATGATCCGAGGCACGAGCTCAGTGTGGAAGACAGCGAGAGACAAACTTTGACATCCAACCGGCTCGCGCTCACGACGCGCGTGCGCGCACTACAGGGTGTGTAACTGAAAGTTATGCACCATAACTCATGTTCCCTGAAGGAAGGGAATGAGGTGCAACATATGCTATGGGAATTGCGCCCCCGCGCGATTACCTGAAGGAATACATTCACGCCTTTTACGGCAGGGGCGTCAGCGGTCGCGCCAGAGGCCCCGCCCTCTGGGTATTTAAAGAGCGACTAAACGGGCTCTGGGTCTTTAACTCCTCCCCAAGTTCAAATTCAAAAACTTCACCAATATGGGCGTTCCGATAGACTGCAGAGGCACCGCCTAGAGGAGGAGAGGAGGTGGGGTTAGAGCGAGTAGGTGGGTGTGGCCAGGACCGTGACATGCAGCTAGCATTAGCATAATATATGCAGCATGGAGAGTGACCAAAGCGACACCTCTAGTTTTGTCAGCGAGGTGGAGGAGGTCTATGACTTTTCTCCACTTTCCTCACCAGAAGAGGAGGAGGTAGAGGTGGAGGACTTTTCTCCACCTCCATCACCTGAAACTGAGGGAGACTTGGAGCAGAGCTCAATTGGCCCTGAGCCTTATCAATTTGAGCCCCTGGCTTCAGGCCCTGACGCTGTTGAAGAATCTGGTGGTGTGGAACGAACGGGTCCAGCATCTGAGTGGTAAATTTATATTAACATAGGCTAATGTTCAAAGCAGTAACAAATTATTTTTTTAAAATAATTTAACTATCTCAAGTAAGACGTATGTATCCACATTGTACAGAAATAAATAAAAAAACCTCTTTCAACAGGTGTACCTGTGGTCACTGCAGCTTCCTCTCACCTGTAGAAAACGTTTGTTGTAGGGAGACGCCAAAGGTATAATTATGAATAATTTAGTACTTCCTAAAGCCCTAATAAATATACTATATATTAATAAAAACATTAATTAACCTGGTCTTGAATACAGTACACTGTGCATTTCATTGTGTTAAAAGCCTTTCTCAATATTTTCCTGGGATGTGAATTACTATGGGTATGCATTATATATATCTCATTACTCTACCAGTAAACTCTACACTTGTTATGTAAACACTAGACCTC
>JBBPBX010012403.1:0-27214 GCA_038048925.1 Garcialebias charrua
TTTGATCTTAGCTGATACTGTTGTTGATTTTAATTGTTCATTAAATGTTTTTAATGGGAGGAGACCCAGAGGAAGACCCAGGACACGCTGGAGGGACTATGTTTCTCGGCTGGCCAGGGAACGCCTTGGGATTCCCCCGGAGGAGCTGCTCCAAGTGGCTGGGGAGAGGGAAGTCTGGGCCTCCCTACTTAGGCTGCTACCCCCGCGACCCGACCCCGGATAAGAGGAAGAAAATGGATGGATGGATGGATTATATAAAAACAACTATTAAACTTTGGTTTTTGTTTCTGCCTACCGTAATATCTGGTGGAAATACATTTCATAAACAATATTAGACATACAACCTTACCATCTACATTTTAAAATTGTGTAATAATATTATGATCACAGTTATATTAGTTGCAGTGCAAACCATAAAATAATCTTGACATAAATACAGTTTCCCCTTACTTACCTTGTTTCCAAAACCTGAATGGGAGTCTCCCCAAATTCACTTCTGAGACCTTCCCCAAAGTCATCATCTCTGCATAAAAACATATAATGTAGTTCAAACAATAATCAGATATTCTTTTCAACACATTTATCACACAATGACAAATTTATCTAACATATCAAAGCATGTAGGATGATTTAAAAAATAGCATCAAACAGCCATCTTCCATCCTGTTCTGCTGCTAGAAGTAAAATTTGAACTTTTTATGCTCTCCTTTCATCCTGCTTCACTGCATGCTCATGTCCGCAGCAGACAAACTCGTCCACCCCACCGCAAGTTTTACAGATTTTATTCCAAAAATTAATGATTTTTGAGGCCCTTTATACAGGTAAACGTCCAAAGAGGTTGACATGTATGCATCAACAACATATATTGTGTAGTACAACTAACAGACTTTTCGATTATGACCACCAAATGATCAGCAGACAATATGCTAATTGCTAGTTCTTGTGATCATGCCTATCTCACACAGACAGCGCAGTTACAGTACTTTCATCATATCTGCTTGCTGATCCACAATACAATAAGTTAGGATAACTAAATGTACGTATCGAAACAATACTGAGGTTGAATGAGTTAGCTGCTGCCATTAGCATCACGTCAGCTGTAGGCCGGAAAACGGTTTTAGCCTGTTGTAGATAATAACATGGCATTTGCGCTATCACATGATTGAAGCAAAGACACTTACTTTTCAAGCAGGAAAGTTGCTAACTCTGCATCGCTTGGCAATCCTGAGCACTCGAAGCTCTCGCCACCTCCGCCATCTTGAAACAGCTACTGTTTGAGACGGGAGCGTGCCCGGCTGCTGCGCGCAGCCGCTGGGAGAGGCGGGGGGAGGGCGGGGGAAGCTCGTTCATGAAAATAACTCTGTTTTTATTGGCTGGTCAAAAACGGCCCGCTCTGGTTTTTATAAATGCTATTTTAACCACCGGGAGACGCCAGAGGAATATAGTATTTCTCAAAGATTACCTGTTTACCATCACTCTGTCCAAAAATAGTGACAGAGAGAAGAAATATGTTTATAAAAAAAGCTACATACTGCAACTTTAAAGGTAATGTGTTATTATGAGCCCTATACATAACTGATAAAATACTATATTCTACCAATTCCTGGAATTTCAATAAATTTAGCTGAAGAAACAAGGTGTTTGATGGGTGACTGAAATGTTTTCTGGTGATTACTCTTACAGCTCTCTTTTGTAAAATAAAAACAGGCTTTGTAATTGTTTTGCACGCTTTTCCCCAAACCTCAATACAATAGATTAAATGTGGAACAATGATTGTGTTATACAACATATACAGAGCTTTATCAATTAAAAAATCCCTGACTTTATATACAGGTACATGAACACACAGCATGACAATCACAAACACCTGGACAACAAAATGGAGGAGATAAGCAAGACAATTAACAGAGAGACCAGGGAGTGTAGGGATGGGGACCCATCACCTGAGAGCAACATGCTTACAACTGTTATCTTGAAGTTCTAGGGTGTAGAGAGCCACAGAAACGGTTATGGTAGGCCGGATTTGGCCCACGGGCCTTGAGTTTGACACATGCGATCTAGTGGTACTAAAAGTAACAAAAGAAGAAGAAAAAAAACAGCCAAATATGTCAGCAGTTTAGCTAACAGACTTTGGAATGGGTACATTTTGTCCTTGTGAAACCTGTTGAAGAGAACCAAACTAAATACTCTGAAACTCAAACAACTTACTGTATAACAGTTCATGCACCGCTAGTTGGCAGTGTAGTGCAAATATTGCATAACTTGCTGCTACCAATTGTTGAATTTAATTAGCGGATTAGAATTAGCTTCCCCTAATTTTCATAAGACATTAGTGCTTTTGAAATTACGGACCTAAATAAATTAATTAGTGCTTTAGAAATAGCGGAACTAATTTTTGGATTAGCGTTGCCCACCACTGCCAATTGGTGACTAATAGATTGTGTGTCTGTATGATGAGATGGAGGGGAAAATACTATAGACCATCAGCCTCCTACCAGACCAGTATGGAGTGAAATTCAGGTTCTCCTGGGCCCAGCCAGTTCTCAGAAGCTCGCCATCTTTAAACCCAAAAAGGGGCCACCTGGCCAATTCCATATACAATTCAGTGCATGACAACTTGATGGCTCCAAGTTCACTGGGTGTTCAGATCTGTAGCTCCCTTGTCTCCAGCTCTCCCCTTCACACCTGACTGGGAAAGCTGGAGCAGGCCTGAAAAACCACCTCAGGTATGGCTGATTGGCTGAATGCACTATGTGACAGACTGTCACTCTAACCAATGGAGCAGCGGAGGCGGGATTAACAGCAATTTCACCAGGGGCAGTTTTACCCTGGGTTACACACGGTTTGTTTTTATCATTTTAGCATCAGTACAGACTGGTGGAAGGGGGGTGCGCAGTTCAGTTTGAAGCGCTCGGTTGGGGGGCGGGGCGTCCTTACGTATTACGTCATGAAATTAGCATATCATGATATCTTTTTTTTGCCAGGGCAAGCTATTTTTACCGGTTTATCGTAAACGATATGATATGGCCCATTCCTAGTTCAGATCCTATCTCGCTGACAGATCATTTCGTGTTTCCATCAAAGATTTACGTTCTGCAGCGGCAACACTTAAATGGGGGGTTCCGCAGGGGTCCATCCTGTGTCCTCTCCTATTCTCCTACTGCCACTCGGAGCTATTTTCCGGAAACACAACATACCTTTCCACTTCTACGCCGATGACTGTCAAATTTACTTCCCCCTAAGACACAATGGTACATGCTCTATTCAACCTCTGCTCGACTGCCTGGCTGACATCAGGGACTGGATGGCTTTAAATTTCTTAGGTTTCAATGATAAGATGTCTGAAGCCATATTGTTCCTTCCCAATGACACAATCACGAACCACTGCATTGACCTTTCTGCTCTACCCCTGTATGAAAAACAAAAAGTCACAAATCTGGGAGTGATAATGGATCCTTCCATGAAACTCAACAGTCAGAGACTTCCGGTGGGACCATCACCACAATGGCCACATAGTGAGAGTGCTCCGGGACGAACTGGAGTAATTAGAGAAATTCCCCTTATATAATCTAAGCAAATACACCAAAATAATAACTTTAAAAAGGGGGACAGGACTGAACCACAATTCTGAGACATAAACGTCGACTGAGGCCAGGTGGATGTGAAAGGAGAGACGTAGCAACAATTAGCAGCTAACAAAGTTTAAGCTAACGAACCACGAGGAGTAGCATCTAAAAAATGGCCGACACCGAACTGATACTGCGAGAACTAAAAGGGTTTCGTCAAGAAAATAAAGAACAATTTGAGACGATAAAAGAAGATATTGCTAAGGTGAACACCAGGATGGAGGAGGCGGCGGGACGTATTGAAAAGGAAGAGGAAAGGATTCAAAATACGGAGGAGGTCATCACGGCTATGCTAAAGCTACATGCTAAGCTGGAGGACAAAGTTTTGGATCTGGAGAGTCGATCCAGACGTGAGAACATAAGGATATATGGGGTACCAGAGGGATCCGAAAAGGAATCGACGATGATCTCATTTGTCGAAACCCTGCTTCGTCAGGGTCTTGAAATAAACAAGGACACCCCTGAACTCCACATCGAAAGAGCCCACTGGTCAGTGGGGCCGCAGCCGCCAGCTAACGCGCCTCCACGCTCCATCATAATAAAGTTCTTAAGCTCCAGAACCAAAGAGATGATACTCCGTAAAGCCTGGCAGAAGAAGGGCTTCACTTGGCAAGATAACCATATAAACCTGGACCACAACTATCCACCTCTCATACTTAAAAGACGAAGGGAATATACAGAAATCGGCAAAGTACTGAAGGACAACAACGTCCCCTTCCATACCCTCTTCCCAGCTAAGCTGCGTGTCAGTATGAAAACGGAACCAAAACTTAGGACATCCCTAAAACTTTTATCATATAGGTTAAGAAAACAACAAGCTTGCAGAACTATACATAAAATAAGAAACAGTGTAACAAAGGAAATAGAAACTAATCCAGAGAAAATCAAAAACTGCTTTCAAAAATATTATAAAACACTATATTCACAACCACAGACAAACAGTGACAACCAGATCGATGCCTTTTTGGGAAAAATCAATCTTCCAAATATCACTGACGAACAAAATAAGAAATTAATATCCAAAATTACAAAAGAGGAAATTCAAGCAGCAATCAGGAGAACTAAAAAGGAAAAATCGCCAGGGACAGACGGATTCACTACAGAATGGTACAAAATTATGCAAGACCAACTAATTCCAATATTAGAGAAAACATTCAACTGGATTTTAGAAAACAAAAGCATCCCCCATCATGGCGAGAGGCTGTGATTTCAGTCATACCGAAGGAAGGGAAAGACAAATTGGAATGCGGGAGTTATCGTCCTGTAAGTCTGCTAAACAATGATTACAAACTTTTTACCTCCATATTATCCAAAAGAATAGAAGTGATTTTACCAGCTTTAATTCACAAAGACCAGACCGGCTTTGTCAGACAAAGACAGACCCAAGACAACATTAGAAAAACATTACACATTATGAGAGAAGTCACTCAGCAAAAACTAGAGGCACTGATATTAAGTTTGGATGCTGAGAAAGCATTTGATTCAGTGGGGTGGTCCTTTTTATATAAAGTGCTTTCAAAATTTGGATTTCATGACACGATAATTGACACGTTTAAATCGTTGTATACTGAACCAACGACTAAAATTAAAATCAATGGAGATTTGACTAGTTCATTCACACTGGAAAGAGGAACGAGACAGGGGTGCTGTGCATCCCCGTTACTCTTTGCCTTATTTATTGAACCCATGAGCCAACTGATCAGACAGATGCCAGATATAAAAGGGATTACAATGACATCTGGGGAGCAGAAATTATCCTTGTTCGCTGACGATTTATTGTTAAGTATAACACAACCCACACAGACAATCCCAAATTTGATGAAGTTGCTAAAAGAGTTTAGTTTAATCTCGGGTTACAAAATTAATATAAATAAAACTCAAGTATTAACATTTAATTATAACCCACCATCGTCAATTAGAAATGCGTACAACTGGAATTGGGAGGCTGAGTCAATCAAATACCTGGGTGTTTCATTACCTAGTGACTTCTCAAAACTGTTTGATATAAATTATGGCCCACTAAATCAGAAAATAAAGTCAGATTTACATAGATGGAATGTTATACCCTTTTTAAGTTTAAGCGCTCGGATAGAATCAATACATAGTTCCCAGACATGCCCCCAGTATTGCGCAAACCGGTTTTCGCACCACATCTGAAGGCAGAGAAGGCAGAGAAGGCAAAGATGGCGGACGAGCAGAGCAAATTATACGGACAAAAACACGAGCTACCACAGCTTCACCAAGGAACAATAGCAAAATGGCAGTGGTCGGAGTTAAATGAGTTTGAGAAAGAAATCATGGCAGACGAATCAGACAACTTGTCACAAAGTAGTTACTCCGATATCATTAATTATTTAATTATTACAAGGAGCGAGCGCACACCGGCTTCACAGCGCAGAGCTTCACAGCTTTAAATCCAAAAAAGATGTGTAAACTGTCTCAATCAGATCTAACCAGCTAAAAAAAGGTTTAACTAAAATAACACACAGCCAACAAACAGTCCAAGCTGAACACAGACCAGAACCAGCACTTTTGAGTCTTACCGTGTTGGAAGTTAGCATGTTGTTAGCATCTGGAGCGAGGCTCGCCGGAGCTCAGGTCGGACGGCGTGGATCCGTCGCGGCCGCGGGGGCACGTCCCATGGGACCGACGCGTCGCCCGCACGACTTGGCTCCCGTCCTCCTTCTCCAACTGGGACGGTCTCCCCGCCGGTCCTGGTGGACCGTGAGGAGGCCATTGTCGCGTTAGCGAGATGCTAAGCTAACAGCATGCAAGACGGTTTGCTAAATAATGAAGAAAAAAAAAAGCTCTAACACACAGACAGTTGTACTCTAACATTGTTCTGACATAGTTTCACAAAATGATTTATGTAGAATATTTTGTTTACCGGCCAAAAGGACGACGTCTTCCAGAGCAGATCCGAGCCAGACTCAGAGAGAGAAGGAGCTGCAGTCTAGCTTCTCCAATGAGATAAATCCTTCACGTTTACTTTTTTTTGATTAAGTGAAACCTGCGCGTTGCCCAAACGTCTACCCGACTGGAACACCCACTGACACAACACCAAGTAACCATTGCAATTAATTAGAAATTAACACCAAAAAAAAGACGTGAAAAATGAACATCAATTAGACCGCGCTGTCCCCTGTTCTGCCTTTCGAAATGAGGGTCCACCCGGAAGTAAGACGGATGTGACGTCACATGGGAACTATGTATAAGGATGAATATTCTCCCACAATTGCTCTACTGTACTTATTTCAGAGTCTACCAGTCAGAATCCCACCTCAACAATTCTCAGAGTGGGATAGACTAATAGCGAAGTATCTGTGGCAAGGTATGAAGGCTAGAATTAAGTTTAGAACCCTGCAATTAAAAAAAGAAAAGGGCGGAATGGGCCTTCCCTGTTTACAGGAGTACTACCATGCAGCCCAGCTGAGACCTTTAGTGTGCCTGTGTTCACCATCATACACCGCAGCATGGAAGGAAATTGAAGGAACGACGATAAACGGAATACCAATAACAGCTCTACTTAGTGATTATAAATTACAGGAAGAACAGCAGATCCCAGAAGACTCCACAACAGGTAGTTTTCTCAAACCCTGGCAGGAATTGATAAAAATATGTAAAGTAGGTGACACATCTAAAATGATGAGGTGGTGTGCCTACGACTCAGACTTTGCACCAAACAGAAATGATAACAGCTTCAAATCATGGATTTCAAAAGGATTATTTTGAAGCCTTACAGAAGGACCATGGTCTGGAAAAACAGGACTTTTTTAGGTACCTGCAGGTGAGAAATTATTTTAATAGAAATTTCAAGCAGTTGAAACAAAACGATTCAAGTTTCATGGGAGTATTTCTGTCATTAATTAAGCCCAGATCAGACAGCAGAATTATCTCCAAATTATATAAAGCCATACAACTATCTAAACATGAAAATACAGATTACATAAAGAGGAAATGGGAGAAGGAAATAAAGGTAATAATCTCAGAAGAAAGCTGGGAGGAAATATGTCAACTACAGTGGGTCTCAACCAGATCAAACACATGGCGAGAATTCTGTTGGAAAAACATTGCACGTTTTTTTTTACACACCCATTCAGAGACGATATCAGGGAAATGGAGACGCCTGCTGGAGACTTTGTGGAACTAGGGGGAGCTAATCACTTCCATGTTTTCTGGGACTGCCAAGTAATAAGAGCATACTGGGAAGAGTTCCACAAACATATTGAAAATATATTCAATGTAAACATTCCATTCAAATGTGAAACATTATACTTGGGTAATCTACGGTTGGAGACATGGACCAATAAAGACAAAAAACTGCTGGCTATATTACTGGCAGCCAGTAAGAAAGCCATCACAAGGAAATGGCTAAAACCGGACCCACCCACCATTGATGAATGGACGGATGTAGTTTACCAGATTTATGTTATGGAAAAGATTTCTTTTTCCCTACAAGTTGAAAAAGACAAATTTTATATAAGATCTGGTCCAAATGGACTGAGTATGTAAAACCAATTAGATCTGACTTCATTTGATTGTATTTGTGAATTATGTGTCCTGCCCCTTGATGTTCTTGTGAGTTTTATTGTTCAAATGGTGCATTCCCCACTTTTGTTCAAATATGTTAATTTTTGTTTTTGTTCATAACTAAAATTAATAGTCCAAAAAAGAAAATACCAGAAAGGCAGCATAGACGAAAACATTTAGCCTTTCCACTTCTGTCCTCATGTACAACCTTAAATGAGTAAAGCTGTAATTAATGATTGTGAAGGAAATCTGTCTTTCTAAATAAAAAAAGTAAAAAATAAAAAAAAAGAAACTCAACAGTCATGTAAATATGATCGTTAAATCCTGTTTTTTCCAGCTGAGGCGACTGTCTAAGCTGAAGCCCATATTATCAAAAAATAACCTGGAGACAGTAATTCACACATTTATTACATCTAGGCTTGATTACTGCAATTCACTTCTGTTTGGTATCAGTCAGACCTCCATTGCACGTAGGGGTGGGCGATATGGCTCAAAAATTACATTGTGATATTTCAGAGCATTATCACAATAACGATAAATTTCGTGATATAACAAAAAAAATCACATTTATTTATTTGACAAAATTAACTTAACATGTTGCTTTGCAGTATTATATAAAATTTAAAAAAAAACAAGGGTTAATTTTACTGACATTACTTTATTTAGTAAAGTATTCAGTCTCCAAGTATATAATTTTTTTTAAATGATCTGTTATTTAGATTGAAAAAGTCTGAACAAAATATAGATCAACAAAATCCACCATAACAACTAAAGTACAGGTGTAGTTTCCTACAACAACTAAATAAAATGAATCTTAAGATCTGTTGAGCATAAATGAAACATACAACAAAATATATGTTGATTTTAAATGAGCTGTAACTTCCAGAACTTGTGACAAGGTGATCAGCTGACCCTGAAGCTTGTGGTGTTTCACCTTCCTCTGTTCCTGCAGGAATTATTCATTTTTCTGATTCATTTTTTAAAAACTGATCTGTCTCTGATCACCTGCCTCGGTCCGTAAGAGACAGCTGAGCTGCGCGTTTGTACCGAAAGTTTAGAGCGAGGGAGAGACGCAGCCTGCACATGCGGCTCAGTGCGGGGTGGGGGGAGACATTTTAGCTGTCTGTACCTGTGCAGTTTAAAGCAGGGGAGAGAAGCTGAGACGCGAGTTGTTTGTTTTTATTATTTTAGCTAGCTAGTATTGCACGCAGACTGGTGGAGGGGGGGTGCGCAGTTCGGTTTGGTCGTTTAAAGCGCTCGGTTGGTAAGGGAGAGGGGCGCCCCGACGTATTACATCATGAAATTAGCATATCATGATATAACTATTTTGCCCGGGCAAGCTTTTTTTAACCGGTATTACCGGGAACGATATGATATGGCCCAGCCCTAATTGCACGTCTACAACTGGTCCAGAAAGCAGCAGCCCGATTTTTAACCAGTATACACAAAAAAGAGGACATTACACCAGTCTTGGCCTCCCTGCACTGGCTACCGGTTCATTTTCGAATCCAGTTAAAAATTCTCCTGTATGTCTACAAATTGCTGAACAGTCTCGCCCCCGCCTATCTCTCGGATTTGATACACCCTTATGTCCTAAGTCCTTAATACTAAAATATGTATATTTGAACAAAACTAAAGAAAGTGTGTGTCTCTGTTTAACTTGTGATTTTTTTATTTATTTTCCAAAACCCTCCAAATGTTATCTCTATGAAGGAGTCAATTTAAGGTGTTTGTAGTTCATCATAAATATCTGCTACGGTAATTTGAGTCCTACATAGTTTTGGGGATTTGGATTAAGCTAAATTGTTATTTGGTGTCTGAAAAATGTAAAGCAATGATCAAATATGAACTACAAATCAGTTTTCACGTTGATTCTGTTGATTTTGTTTGCCTACTTTGCCTGAATTATTACCAATCATGTACTTTTTATGTTGAAATATTTTTAGCAACAAGAAAGTTCAAAAAATATAATTCATAACATAACAACCATCATAATGAGCAAGTTGATTTTCAGTGATAAAATTTGTAAAGGATGACACTGGTACTGTGATTTTGTTGTTAAATAAGGTTAAATTCAAAATGATGCTATTTAAAATAAACTATCAAGATGGTCCTTTGTTCAGAACAAACTAACAAAATGTATTTTTATCTGCCTTTAAAAGTGTTCTTTTGTAGTAATATGCTGGTATTATCAATATATATATGCAGACAGAAGATGATGATTGTGAGGATTGTGTGTGTGTGTGTGTGTGTGTGTGTGTGTGTGTGTGTGCACACGTGCACTTGTGTGTGTTGATGTAACATTGTCCTTAATGTTCATGTGTTTCAGTGGTTCCTGTCTATGTTTGGTGCTGATTAAAAGAAGTTCTTCAAGACTGAAGGCCTGATGTGGACCAGCAGGGCCCAGAGCCTCTTATCATAGAGTGGAAGAGAAGACCCTTGGACCAGTCTGGTGGAAGACCAACTCAATATGGAGGAGACCAATATGAGGATTTTTGTCACTGCAGTTCCTTTAAAGAGTGAGGAGGATAAAAACAAACTTTCCAGGAACCCAGATTTAAAGAGTCACAAAGACACTTTCAGCTCTTCAAAGATTGACCTTAATGAGGACGATGAAGATGATGGTGAAATGTTTGATCCTGACTCTTTGCTAAAGAACTCATCAGACTCTGAATCAGAACATGAAGACAGTATGAAAGACTGGAAGGAGAGCAGGGCTCCTGAATCAGAGGTAAAAACTGTCAACAAATCTTTGAGCTGCTCTGAGTGTGGTAAGCAGTATGTCAGTAACCAGACTCTTGAAAGACACATGACAAGTCATTCAGGAGTGAAGTCTTCAAGATGTCTGCTTAATAAGAAATGTGTTGGAAAGAAGAAAAATGTAGAGTCATGCAGGAAAGTCCAGGCAAGACCAAAATCAATAAGCTGTGATGACTGTGATAAAATATTTACTTTCAGATCACAGTTTAATAAACACATGAGAGTCCACACAGGAGAAAAACCGTTTCCTTGTGAACTTTGTGGACAAAGATTTGGTCAGAAGGCACATTTAAACTCTCACATGAGAGTTCACACAGGAGACAAACCATTTTCTTGTGAACTTTGTGGACAAAGCTTTAGTCAGAAGTACAGTTTAAACACACACATGAAAGTCCACACAGGAGAAAAACCGTTTCCTTGTGAACTTTGTGGCCAAAGATTTAGTCATAAGACATGTTTAAACTCACACATGATATCCCACACAGGAGAAAAACAATTTCCTTGTGATCTTTGTGGACAAAGATTTAGTCATAAAACAAATTTAAGCCGTCACATGCGAATCCACACAGGAGTCAAACCATTTCCTTGTGATCTTTGTGGACAAAGATTTAGTCAAAAACCAAGTTTAAACTCACACATGAGAGTCCACACAGGAGACAAACCGTTTCCTTGTGATTTTTGTGGACAAAGATTTAGTCATAAAGCAAATTTAAGCCGTCACATGCGAATCCACACAGGAGTCAAACCATTTCCTTGTGATCTTTGTGGACAAAGATTTAATCAAAAAACAAGTTTAAACTCACACATGAGAGTCCACACAGGAGACAAACCGTTTCCTTGTGGTCTTTGTGGACAAAGGTTTAGTCATAAGAGCAGTTTAGACTATCACATAAGAGTCCACACAGGAGACAAACCATTTCCTTGTGATCTTTGTGGACAAAGATTTAGTCATAAGAGCAGTTTAGACTATCACATAAGAGTCCACACAGGAGACAAACCATTTCCTTGTGAACTTTGTGGACAAAGATTTAGTCAGAAGACAAGTTTAAACACACACATGAGAGTCCACACAGGAGTGAAAACTTTCCAACAGTAAATATTTAAATAACTATTACAGGCACCCACGTAATTTACACGGGGGATGGGGGGTTATAACCCCCCCAATAATTTGATCCAGTCAATATAACCCCCCCAATAAAATGACCTCATTTCAAGCTCCCAGATTAACTGGAGGTGCGCGCGGAGGAGCGCGTTTCAGCAGATGAGACTGCTCTCTGCGTAAAAGCTGCCGTTCGGTCCTCCAGCCTCCCCCTCCTCCTCCCCGCTCCAGCAGCAGCAGTTGTTTTGCTCTTAAAGAGGCCGCGGCGGGTTTTGTGTTTCAGCTTCATGTTCTCCTCCATGAAGACTGAGCCGGTTCGGATGTTGTCAGTCCATACAATGGGCGTTATTAGCGGAGCCTGCTGTCATCGCTTGTAACGGTGACAACGTACCTTTAAACCGGAGGTACAGGAGGAGCAGTCTGACCGCTACGTACAGGGATGATAATGACTGATAATGGCCATTTAATGGTTGATAACATCCGAAGCGGGTGAAGACTCTGAATGTGTGTGTCAGCTTCACCTGGTGTCACGTGCTGCGTGACTTCACCGTTTGAAGAAACATTTATTTATTTATTTCACACCAAGACACAAACAGGTGTTTGGTGCTTTTGTTTGAAAGTCCAAAAACAGCTACAGGCTGATAACAAAGATGAGCAGTGTTTACATGGTTTTGTTTGTTTAGAGTCAAAGTGTAATATGCTCTGCAGTTTGCCACACTGTATTATTTGATGTATGTTGTCATGAATTGTGCACAAGACTTTTGCTGTATATAGTTTATTGGTGTCAATACAGTGGTGAAAAAAAATTAATCTTTTGTGTTTTTGACTTTCTTTCATAGATAATTGCTGCACTCACAAAATCAAATGATTTGAAACTGCCATAGTCTTGCAAGTTGAAATGAATTGGTTAAATACACAGCTGTAACTCTCTTGTTTTTAGGTAACTTTAATATGATTTCAATTTACACAATATGAACATTTAAGCATAATTGCTGAAGATGACATGCAGGGTTTTACTCTGCTCTTGTCATATTATGGCTGTATTTGAATCATTTGTTCTAATTTTTCCTTGTTAAACTGTAGTGAACCAGGTAAATACACACTCTTTGAAAATTGTGAAATTAAGGTATGTTATATAATAAATCTTAAAAATGTAAAATATGTGTTATGGCTGAAAAAAATGCAGAAAAATAGTGAGTTTTTTTCTTACTTGTTGAACCTATGTGGAACAAAAAAGGAGCAGAATAAACACAGAGAAAACAGGAAAGTTAAAGCTGCACTGACATCATGTTTTAACTATGCATCATTTTGCACTACATATATATATATTATCATTGAACTAGGTTCGTTTTTGCAAAATAAATTATAAATATATTTAAATTTTATTACAAGTTATGGTAATTTTCTCGCTGGGACACGCCCACAGAAATCCGAGAACTTCCGCATCGTGACGTAAGGAGATGAGCTCCTGAGATAAGGAGCAGTCAGGCACGCACCATGGCAGAAGCTGCCCAGTAGGTGGCGGTATGCACCTAACAGTTGTTTGCGATCCGCCATAAATCAAATGAAAAAGAAGAAGACGAACCATGGCAGAAGCTGCAGAGTCCGAGCGATCTAGTTTCCGTCTAAGCCCCATTCTCAGTGAAAACGGTGCTGTTGAAATGTTTACAAGAGCTACCCAAGATAAGTATCTACGATGTTCTTTGTATCGTATGCCTGGTCCCCTGCTCCGACAAGCAAACTAACAAGGGATTTAAATTGTATATCTCAAGTTTCCTGCACAACTACGAGGGTAAGTAACGTTAGTTTGATTGTTGTGTTGTTGCTACCTGTTAGCGGCTAACGTTAGCCTATTAGCAACGCAATCTTTTTTTTGTGTACTCACGTTATAGAAACAGCGTTTCCACACTTAAACAAAACGGCTCATATTTTGTGATCCTTCTACAAACATGCTGCTCTTCTCAGTTTCATGCAAAACTCAGGAGACAGCTGTGAAGCTGTTGTCAGGGCTCTGTGTCAGGTCCATGAAGAAAGCAAAAAAACCTCACAGTTTGTGTAGGGTGAAGCTAGGATTGTTCAGAGATGACAGTTTTAAGATTGTTGGTTCAGTAACCCCACGTTATTAATGTGGAGTTAGCTAAGATGGTAATTAATTATTAAATAAAAATAGGATGGAATTGGCAGTTGTTTGGTCTTGCGAGAGGACATACTCCCTGATACTGGATGAAGTTGTGGGGGAACAGATTGCATGACACTGCACCCTCATGCTATGTTTAACTTGTCTTCTAGTTTACTGGAGGAATACGTCAGACTGGGCAGCAGAGCAGAGGAGTGAGTGAGGATGTCAGTGTGAGTCAATCTAGTACAACACGTTATTTATCCAGCTACATGTTTACATTCTTGGTCTAATTATTTTGACCTTGTGCGTTTTTATGCAGCTCTCAGAAACTAAAGTCTTCACTCCCAGACCGCTCCTCCTGTTAGCACCCAAGGAAGCAACACCTCCATTGGTCGACTGCAAGGTTTGGGAGCACCTGTACCTCCACCATCCTCCTCCAGCTGGGACATGAATGCTTCTGAATAACACCACCTCTCTGTCGTCACAGTTCAGCCGTAAGTTCATCAGCATCTGTGCAGTCTTGTTTGAATGTATGTGCGTGATATAGATTTAATTATTGTGCGTGTGTGTTTGCAGGTGAGTTTGGCCTGCAGCCAGAGCCTTCTCTTGTGCTGAGCCAGCTGGTTCAGAGACACTCCGGCCCCTCCTTGCCTCTGGCACGTCAGCCAGAGGCAAGGAGGGGCCAGAGTTGTTGAGATGCCTCCATCTCAACAACAATATTTATTATTGTTGTTGAGATGCCTCCATCTCAACAACAATAATAATTAAAAATAATTATAATAATATATCTGTAATTTTCATTTAAGGCATTTGATTGTTAATATGTTTAACTTTACCCTATTTTTGACACTCTCTATCAAATAAACAAGGTTTTTCAAAGTTGGAACTCTCAAAAAAGTTTTTTTAATTTTACATAGGTACAATTTGTTAACATTCTCACATAACAAAATTAATTAAAAAGATATCCACATACCAAAATACAGTGGTCAATAAAATGTTTAGGTACTGCACTTACCTCCAAATAAAACAGTACAACATATTTCCATCAAGAATATCTACTTACAAATGTAAAACAATGTCAATATAAGTAAATGACAGCATTTTGTTTTTCTTCAAGACTGTGCCATCAGCTTTTCTGTCAAACTTCATATCTCCATTTCCTGACCAAAGAGAAGACTTTTTACTCTGGAGGAGCAGGGATGAAGGTGTTTGACACCGTAGTTCTGTACAGTCCAGGATAACTTGTGTGTCACTGTAGCGGCCATCAAAATCTTGTGCTGCAGCTCGGGGACAGCTGCTGGTTATGGTGGGAGTTGATGAGGACTAGCTCTCTGCGTGGAAGCAGAGGAAGGTGGTTCTCTTCCTCCAACACAGGCTTCTGCAGCAAAGAGGCAAGGTATATGAATCATGTGTAGCACAGAGCCTGCAGAACCTAGATTAGTGTGTACAGTATTTACATGTCAGTATACTTTCACTTTATCATCATCATCAGCTTTATTTAAAGCGCTTTAACACAGCCACAGCTGAAACAAAGTGCTGAACAAGATAAAAGAAAGCATAAAAACAGAGCTACAAAACTAACACACAGTGAACTAAAAACTCAATTTAAAATACAATAAAATGACAAGTTAAACAGGCAAAATCAATAAAAAATGAAGTAAAATCAATAAAAAATGAAGTAAAATCAAGTCTCTATGGAGAAAGCATTACCTTTGCCCAGGTGTGATATGGTTCTCAGCAGCAGGTGCACATGTTGGCTGTGTCTCAATTCAGGGGCTGCATCCTCATGAGTGCGCATTTGTCGGCCGCATACGTCATTGCCCCGCGCGGAGGACTGTCCCAATTCGAAGACTCCTCCTCATGCGGCCGAGGAATGCGGCCTACTTCCTGTCGAAATCTGAGGATGCATTCGTGAATCCTTCCAGACGGAGGCTATCCCAGAATTCATAGCGCCAGCAGAGATTTCGCGGGGGGGTGGGACTTTCTGCGTGCAGAGTCGGGGCTGCTGTGTGTTGTTGAGTCATCAGCTCGTTTTAACAACAACCTCAGCGCGAATATTCATTCAACCTTTATTTAGTCATCTCAAACAACCTCAGCTCGAATATATCTCATTAAAATTTAACTTCAGAAACGACAAAAAAAAATGTGTTAGCTGAATATACAGTATATTAGTGTTTCTGAGTTTACTGTTTTTGAAGAACTGATTACAAATCAGATTATTTTACACGTGCGTAGCAAGGATTTTCTGAGGGGCAATCTTTTAAAACCCAGAGTGGACTTACGAAATGCAAGTTGTCCAGTAGCTCAGTTGGTAAATCAACCTGCGATTGGTGCAGAGACGCTTTTCTCGAAGCTGGTTCGAATCTCACTCGGTACGGTTAAAACTTATTTTACATTTGTCTTTTATTGGATAAAAAAAAAAAGGAGTTTCACAAACTCCTTCTTTTTAATCTCAGTCCTCATTTTTTATCCAATAAAAGACAAACGTAAAATAAGTTTTAACCGTACCGAGTGAGATTCGAACCAGCTTCGAGAAAAGTATCTCTGCACCAATCGCAGGTTGATTTACCAACTGTGCTACTGGACAAGTTGCATTTCGTAGGTCCACTCTGGGTTTTAACAGATCGCCATTTATAAGCTGATTTGTAATCAGTTCTTAACAAACAGTAAACTCAGAAACACTAATATATATACATGTATTCAGATAAATAATATATTTTAGCGGCGTCCCTTCTCTTTCCACACACACCAAGCGGCACACAAGAACTTCCCACCCACTTCAAGAGAACGCCCCACCCACTTCAAGGCCGGCAAACCTGAAGGCTAGACCGTCCCATTTCAGCAGTTTCGCTCAGCCCACCCGGTCTTGTGAGTGCGTGGCCTACTCCGCCCAGCTAGGCTGGGTCCTCATGAGGATGCAGCCCCTGAATTGAGACACAGCCTATGTACTCAGCCCCCTGTGAGTAGCAAGCAGCCATCATTGTGCTAATGATGCACTGTTAGGCAGTTGGTCCTCCTTGATCATGTGAACAGCTAGTTTTGAATGTCAACAACAAACTGGTTGATGAGAGACTGAGCTGAATACAGCTCCTCAGGCTGAAGAAGTCTTTCAAATGAAAGACTAAATGTTTCTACCTTCTTTTCTTTCTTTTTTTAACCTGTCCAGAGGACCAGACTTAACTTTTTTCTCCCTGGATTCAAAAAAAGGTGTTCAATACAGAAACAACTGGACTTTATTTGTAACAGAAGACGTTTCCCTTCTCATCCGAGGAGATTTCTCAATTCAAAGAGCAGAGAGTTTGTGAGCAAGGTTTTAAAGGCTGAGATAAGATACACACATACCTATGTAAATTGACAAATCACACCTTAACAGTAGGGGTTTCTTAAGGTCTTTGTTAGTCTAATTCACAGACGAGGCTCCTCTGTTCCCATCAGGTGTGAAAATCGTCTGGGAATCGGTCCTAAAGCTGCATTATACATTTTTGAAAGTTGGAATCTGAGACCTCCTCTGTTAAGAGAAGGCTTCTCTTAACAAACGGCTTCCTTCACACCCCTTTCAAACCTCCTTCACACCCCTCTCAAACCACCTGTGCTCTTGGTCCAAAATGTGCACATTCTGGTCCTCAAATGAGTGACCCTTGTCCGTGAGGTGGAGGTGAACAGCTGAGTTTTGTCCAGAGGAGGTGGCTCTCCTGTGTTGGGACATTCGTCTGTGAATAGGCTGTTTAGTTTCCCCAATGTAGAGGTCTGGACAGTCAATTTACATAGGTATGTGTGTATCTTATCTCAGCCTTTAAAACCTTGCTCACACACTCTCTGCTCTTTGAATTGAGAAAGCTCCTCGGATGAGAAGCGAAATGTCTTCTGTTACAAATAAAGTCCAGTTGTTTCTGTATTGAACACCTTTTTTTGATTTTATCATCTCCTGGATGACTGAGAATCTTCACCAGCATACTTCTCCCTGGATTATTGAGCATGCATCAGAATACAAGAACTGAACCATTTACCAGTAGATTTATTAATAATTTTGCCTCGTCATTCATTCTAGTTTTAGTAGGCACTGGCAGAGATATGCCTACACCAGAATGTCCCCAACATACACTTATTAGAAAGGACTTTAGGACCACGCTTCTAAAATTGAGCAGATCACCTTTTTGCCTCCATAACAAATCTGATCAATCGATGTGTGAATTAAGAAAATCTCAGGATGATCCTGGTTGTTTTGGACTGGCATATACGGTACACACAAATCCTGTGGATTTTGTAATGGGGTCACTGTGGATTAGATTTTCTTTCCATGGATGCTATCCGATCTTTGGGTCTGTATCAGTGGAGTTTGAAGTTAGTTTAAAGGGATTGTGACATGATTTTTTTACTATTCATAAAATTGCTCAAAATATATATATTTTATCATTTAAATATGTTTGTTTTTGCAAACAAAATGATAAATCACTTTAATTTTGCTTTAAAAGTGATTTTGAACTTCAAGCCGTGTTTAATCATGGGAAATCCGATTACACTCGAACGCACCATATGTGATGTCACACTGGGCAGAGGGCTGTGGTGTCTTTAATAGCGGACAATTTAAAACTGGACGAATTTAGCAATCTATGTGAAGATTTGAGCTATTTGTCTTCATTTTGGGAAGCAGAAAATAGTTTGGGTGATGGAACAAGAAACAACAGGATCTAATTTAGGTCTGATGCTGTATCAGACTTCCTTCATGTCGAGCTGCTCATACCTGCGCACTGTGACAAGCCCAGAGCTCTGCCCGGTGTGACATCACAGATGGTGCGTTCGTGTGTAATGGGATTTCCCATGATTAAACACGGCTTGAAGTTCAAAATCACTTTTAAAGCAAAATTAAAGTGATTTATCATTTTGTTTGCAAAAACAAACATATTTAAATGATAAAATATATATATTTTGAGCAATTTTATGAATAGTAAAAAAATCATGTCACAATCCCTTTAACACTTTTTAGTCTTCACTGTGTTGCTGGAGGTTTAGCGCTATTGCCATCAAAATTATTTTTTAGAATTATAAAACAATATTTTCAGCCATATTTTTATTTAGTTGTTTCAAATTTGTTTTAAACATTAGTGTTGTTTTATAAACCTGAAACTGGTAAATGCTAGATAGCCACAAGTAGACAACCTTTGTTGAGCCGGATCATTGTGTATCTAATTTAATAAGTGACTTTTTTTTCTTAATCAGAAAGGTTTGGTGTAAAATATCCCTTGAAGGCTGAAAATATTAAGACGTTGTTGTTGTTGTTGTTGTTGTTGTTGTTGTTGTTGTTGTTGTTGTTGTTGTTGTTGTTTTACAATCTTTTGTTGTAAAACTAACCATATTACTTTTTTTGTTCCTTCAGTGTGAACATGTACCTTCAAGTGAAAACTCCATTCCAGGTAATATCGTCAAAGCAATTTGTCAATCGACAACAAAATGATTTTTAAGTTGGCTTTTCTTGTTTAACTGTTCCATAAGTAGTACTTCAGAGTTTATTTGTTTTTTGTTGTTTTACTTGTACCGTAGTTTCAGTGGTTTGACAGTGTCACTGATCCTTTGGAAATGCCAACTTGCACAAATTAAGCAAGACCAGCATCACATAGCTACTTTAAAAAAAAAGTAGTTATAGTTGTCATGTAAAATTATACAGGTTTTCTCTTATCAATTTAGCATTGCTTTAGTCAAAAGTCAAGTCAAAGTCAACTTTATTGTCAGAACTGCAATATGTACAGGACATACACAGGATTGAAATTGCGTTTATGATCTATAAAAAAAAAAATATATATATTTTCATTAACGCATATACCGCTAGTTTGTATTTGAACAACTTATTTTTCATACTGACGCTGCTAGACAGTTTGTGAAAACTGAATATGTTTAAAATATTTATGTCTCTTGGTTTTCAGCAGTGCATTTGAATACTCAGAAGAGATGCAGAGAGTTTGACTACTGTCATGAGAATATCAAGAAACCATGTCTTCAGGATGCCAACTCTGGCGGAACTCATACAACCAGTCCAACTCCTTGCATGTCATTAAGCGCTTCACTGGCCTCCCAGCTATCGATGAAAAACTCTTCAGTCTTTGAGTTACCACCCAACCCGACGGACGGCCATCTGCGTTCTAAGCTGGCATGTGGACAGTCAACGAGCTCAGAGTTATCCACATTCAAATCCACTCAATCACACATCACATCGCCACCCAAACGTTGTCTAAAGAAGGCACCATCTATGGGGGCGATGCAAGTTTATATAACCACCACTCAGAATTTAGTGAAGTTAAGTTTTTCTTCAAGACCCAGTGAAGAAAGTGTGACAAAGGGAAATGAGGAAAACCATCAGAATAATGAGTCTGATGCCTCTAACGTATCTCAGATGGACAACAGTAGCTCACATTGTGTTTTAGTCAGCCGTTCTCCTCGTAAAAGACACACAAATGCCTTACCAGTCAAGACCCAGAGCAGAGTTAATGAAATGGGAGTCAAAAAAGTGGATGGCACCACTTCCACACCAAAATCAAAACCAAATTTGGCTTCACCGAGTGGTCGCACAGGAGAGCGCACTAAAACTAACCATGTACGAAGACCAGTGGTTACTGACGATATAGATCTGCTTTTTACCCCCGACCCCTTGGTTTATGTCGTCAGCCCTTCAGGTAAGACTGCTAAACCTAAGACAAGTGAGGTAACCGTTAATTCACCGACATCAGAGAAAGTTACCAGCCCTGCAACTGAAGGCGTTCCACCAGTTAGTGCATCATCTTGCCATATGACTCCCCACTTTAATGTAGCAAAACCTACACATACAGAGTCATCTACAGCCTCTTTGCCAATGGTGACTTTAAAACGTGTCGAACCAGAACAATTGCAGCTTTGTTCTGAAAATAAAGGACTCGAAGCCCCAAGGACTCCCAGCCCTTCTTCAGGAAGGCAGCTTAAAGATGAGGGTGTTGAATCTCAGCGTAAACAATCACCGTTACACTCTACAGGTGTAAGATCATCTGTAGAGATGGATACAGCAGCCTCAGAACAAACAAATTCCTCTCAGTGTGCTCAGTCTTTACCACTGGAGGGGCCGGCAGGTGAAAGTGAGACGAATAAAGACGGTCCTGATGATGTGGAGCTTGACCTAGGACTAAGCATTGCATATGAAATGGATCTAACCCAGAGCTCTGAAAGCAGTGAGGAAGATCAGCTGGTCTCCCTCCAGGAGATGATGGAGCAAGTTACCAAACCTCCAGATACACCAGAAAAGGGCGTCTTCTCAGAGCCAAGCACACCTGACCTTCACAGCTCCCAGTCAAAACATGTAAGCTCAGTTTGTTATATCTAAAGTTACAGATCAAAAATGATAAATTTGCTCTTTTAATTTACTTCTTCACCGTCACTTTTAACTTCTTGTAGCAGATACTTCCATCCACCACAAGGTCAGGAGTCTACAAGAACAATCTTGACCAGATGTTAAAGGAAATTAACAGAAACAAAATGTACGTCAGAAAGCCCTTTTCTTTTGATTTTAACTACTGTCTGTGCACATGAGAGAACTTACTGTTGTTCGTTCCTTGTCAGAGCTAAAGACGTTGAAGCACAGCTATTAACTGCATGCAAGGAAGACCTGCTGATATTAGCTGAATATGAGAAGGCAGAGGAGAACCAGGAGATCTCCAGTGAGCAGCAGTAAGGACAACAGAACTATGTTGGCGCACCACATTGTTGTGCACAATCCCTGCTCCAGAGTTGTTGTTTTTTTAAATATGTATATAAAATATTTTTCTTTCTTTCCTTATCTAATATTTGATTTTTTTTTTTAATTCAGAGAATTCCTAGAGCGCTACTCGCTGATGTCCTCTGCAATCAGAGAAGTGCCTCCAGGAGAAGCAGTGTTCAACTTGAGAAAATTTGGCCAAATCTTTGACCAGGATTCACTGCAGCTCAGACAATGTGGGGTCATTCCACAGGGGTCGGCACAGAAAACACTTCTGTGGTAAGTTTTATTTCTGAGTGTCTGTACACATGAAATGCCAGAGTTTACATCTGAAGACAACCCCCCCCCCCACACACACACACGTACAAAATCTGATCTTAGTGTTAATTTTTCCCTGTGCAAAAATCTTTATTAATGTAATATTAATGCCCAAACCTTTTTGCAACAGCAAAACTTGCTTGATTTAAAAAAAAAAAGGTACTTTAAACTAACTTTTTAACAACATTAAAAACGAGCAGTAAAAAATGTAGTTGCATGTTGCCCACTGTAATTAATAGAAAGAAGCGGGGAAAAAACATTATTCACAAAATGATTTCACAGATAATTTTGCTTATCTATACTGTAAATAAAACATTTCAAGTGAATCACTACATTGAAAGGTTTTCAGCACTGAATTCATGACATGAAGGATGGCCTCTGGATTACCGTACTGGGGATTATAAACTTAAATAGACACAGGGGTACTGACTCAGTGTAGACATGGACAGTGAGTTTAAAAAGTACTGGTAAGCAATAAATAAAACTTTCTTTCAGGTATTTATTTCAGCTGGAAATTTGCCACTAGAGCTTCTGCACTTTGTAGAAGTCAAGTCGTGAGGCTGCAGGTAGTCACTGTGTGAGCACAATACAATACAACTTTATTTAGAAAGCACTTTAAAACAACACCGTTGGCCAGCACGTGGGTTGTATTTGAGCTCAGATTCTCCTGTACAGTATTTGTCTTTTGGGAATTAAAAACAGTTTGTCCTAAACCTGTTGGCCTCAACATATTCCACTACCTCTGGTTACAGTGTTGTACAGGTTTGCAAAGAAATATGGATTTATTCATTTATTTATTTTTACTTCTCATAATCAGAGGAGCAATCTTTAGTAAGGTGTGGAGCTGAAAATTTATACTGTATTTATAATTTACCTTTTCTCTATTTAAGATGGCACTTTCCTGCTCTCAGGTGGCTGAATGTTGAATTTTAAATTAATGTTTAAGTTTCCTCTTGCAAAGTCCTAAAGTGGCTGCCTGGTGGGGCTCGGGTCCTCTGGTCATGTCGGGTCTGGGCCTGAGGGATGGGCGTCCGTCCCCGGTACCCGGGCCTCGGTGTCCGGCCCGGGGGCTACGTCGGTGCAGCGGGCTCCGGCGGGGGCCTGTGAATGTGTCGCTGTTGACCCCGGGGGGTCATTGTGTGTAGTCACTGGTGGGGCTTTTCCTGTTCTCCCCTTTGGTCGGATCTGGGGAGTTGGTGAGTGGCTCGTCCTGTTCGGGTGGCCCTGGGGACTCTGGGCTCGGGGTCCTTCTTGGGGTCTTGGGCTCTGGTTGCCCCTTTGCCTGCCTCAGGCCTTGGGGGGGCGGATCTCTGATGCTTCACGGTTGCTATTGAATGTTCTATTGGAGGAAACTTTTTCACTTATGCATGCTCACAACCACACGCAAATGGATACAGGGATGTATATCAGAGTCAGAGTCAGAGAGAATTTATTGTCATTTGCACCGCATGTAGTACATGTGTTGAAAACGAGATTATGTACACAGGGTCCCAGTTACATCCAACAACAAATGCAAGAGAAATACAATAATAACATCTAGGATTAACTAAGAGAGACATCACATCAGCTAGTAATACACTAAGCCCTAATGTAGTAGAAAAACATCATTATAAACAGCAGCACGAACATGAGCAGATGGTCACAGATGAACGCAGCAACAAGAAACAGATCAGTACAGTATCAGTATGATGTGACATTTTGCAGTGTTTATTCTTATTATTTATTTATTCATGAGTCTGACAGCCTCAGGGTAGAAGCTGTTTCTCAGTCTAGTGGCTGTTTCTCAGTCTACATGTATATGTAGATATATGCAGATATGTAGATGGGTATATGAATGAATATGAATGTATATGTATGTATACTGTATATATATTTGTAGGTATGGTATGTATATTTATGGAAATCTACTGCAAGGTCATAAATGTTATTAGTCTTTATGCATGTGTTGCTATGTTCTTCTGTCATGTACTTTGCAGGATTGCAGACGGAGGTTGGGTGTGTTTTCCTTGTGCTTTTTTGTGGATAATTGTTGTGTTTTGTTGTCTTACTTTCTATCTTTCCTTTCCTTTCTCTCTATTGTTTAAAAAAAACTTATCGGTGTGAGAGGATGGCTGTAAGGTGAGAAGGGAGGCCACCTATAAACAGAAAAAAAAGTTGCTTTTTTCTTTTGGACAACACTTTTGTAAGGACTAATGTTATAATGTATTTTGAAATAAATATACTGACTGAGTCGTGCTTTTCAATCTCATTGTGCTGGGTTTAAAGGTTTAAAGGCGCGTTTGCAGTGCTCAGTTTATCAGAGCATCTTACTTTTATATAGATGGGCAAAAAAAGCACATTTTCAATATTCAATGCAGGATTGAGTACATCAGATTCCACTGCTTTATGCACTGAAGATTCCTAATTGTGTATTTTTTATCATTTGATTTTGAGATTGCAACTTCAGCTTTTGCAAACACATTCATGCATCTAAGGGAATGAGCAGCATGAACCTTGAGTGGTGTGTTTCTTATTTGTTTCTCCTCTTTTGTTCTCCTGATTCTTACCAGGTCCAGTCCCGCTCAGCTGGAACTTCATGTCAATATTGGTTTGTTCCAAGCAGCTTACGACCATAACTCGCCTTGTCCCTCTCAAGTCTCTCGTTTTCTCTTTAAGGTATGCCCAGCACACCCATGTACAATACTGTACTATGTTGTAAGTAGGTTGTCAAAAGAAAAAGTAGAAACTCCGATACTAAACGTGTATTATCTGATGAGATGCCTATTGATGACAGAACCAATACAGTTGTATTTATCTCATCTCCATTCATTACAAAAATTCACACAGCATTACAGACTCTCAGCTCCTCACTAACCTTTGAACGCATGAACATTACTTGACGTTAAAGTGAGTGGAGCTGTGAGGAAAACTTGTTTGGTTATTCAGCCACAAACTTTAAAAACAAAACATTTATTAAACTCAATAACAGCATGACACAAAGTGTCAAGTGCCCAAAGTGTTGACAGCAGAATTTAAGGTAATTTCAAAAAATGGTTTATAACATCCAACGTTTACTACAATCTTAGTCCACTTTTAATAGTTAAATATGAAGTACACCATTTGGTCATTTTTTTTATATTTTCTTAATGTATAACCTAAATAATTACTTCTTAGTAATCTAGTTGAGATGGAGAAAAATGCTGTAATTTGGTCAGTTTAGAAAGTGTTTCCAAAATCACTAGATGGTAACAACACACTTAACTGATTATTCATGTTAATGCTTCTTTTTCACGGAAAAACTTCTTCTTTTTTTCCATTTATTCATTCATTTAAAATAAACAAAATAAAACAAATTCATCAAAAAGAAAAAACATTGAATGAAAAGGTGCAGAAAGAAGAAAAAAAATCTTATAATATCTGCCCCTTATTTAAAAAAAATAATTAAAAAATAATTACCGGTACAAACAACAACCTACAGTTGAACAATCTCCAGATTGAAAACAAAAAATATTTGGCATCCTTCACTTGACACCATACTTTCCTAACAATTTTAACTTAATCATCTTTTTAAACATACTGTATAAATAGTTTTAGAAAATGTTATTGTGATATAATCAAAAAAGGCGTTCAATACAGGATCAACTGGACTTTATTTGTTGCAGAAAACGTTTCGAATAAAGTCCAGTTGATCCTGTATTGAACGCCTTTTTTGATTTCATCATGTCCTGGACGACTGAGAATCTTCACCAGCGTTATTGTGATATCAAGGCAATTCCACAATCCTGTTCCCTGAATGACAACGCAGCTCCTTTAGACTACCGGTAGTTCTAAATGGAGGTTTTACAAACATTTCCATTCCCTTAAGGTTATAATGACTCTTTTTTTTTTTTTCAAACAAATTTTAATTGAATATTTGGGGGTAATATTTTTTATGAGCTTATACATGACTTGCAAATATTATATTCAACCAAATCATAAATTTTTAATAATTTCAATTGATGAAATAATATTTCTTGGGTGACCATAGCACTTCCTACTAATAATTCTTATAGCTCTTTTTTGTAAAATTAAAATAGGGTTTGTAATTGTTTTGCATTTTTCCCCAAACTTCCAGTACAATAGATTAAATATGGAACAATCATTACATTATACAATATATACAAAGTTTTGTCATTCAAAAACATTTACTTTATACAGTAAATGATACACTGATTTTGCTATTTTTATTCTTAAGTAATTTACATGAGGTTTCCATGTCAGCTTCTCATCAATAACTACACCCAAAAATGTTATTGCATTAACTATGAATTTCAGTACTGTCAATTTAAAATGGGACTTCAGTAATTTTCTTTATATTACTAAATAGCACGTAGTTTGCTTTTTCCCAATTTGATAACTTATGTTGGAACTAAGTTTGTATTTTACGAATTCTGCCTGTATCATCTCTAACATCCGTTCAGTATCTTCTCCTGAACAAAAAAGTGTGGTATCATCTGCAAATAAAACACTCTTCAAAATCTGTGACACATTGACCAACCAGACCATTCCACATACAAAATAAACAACTTTGGTCCCAACACAGAGCCCTGAGGAACTCCACATCCATTAACACAAAATTCAAATCTAAGACCTGAATTTTGTAATAGGTAATAGGAGACAGTTTGTACAGGTAAACGATGTAAGATCATCTTACATTGTTTACCTGTACAAACTGTCACCGTATTCAAATAACTAGATACCCACTTTAGTGCTAATCCTCTACTGCCATATTTATTCAGTTTTTCAAGGAGAATGGTGTGGTCAATAGTGTTAAAGGCCTTTTTTAAATTAACAAAAACACTAACACAATACTGTTTTTGATCAAGAGCAGTTGTTATCTTTTCTATTAGTTCCATGAGAGCCATTGATGTTGAATTTATTTGTTCTAAATCCATATTGACTATTACTTAAAATATTCTGTTTATCTATAAATCGATCTACTCTGGCTACAAATAATTTCTCTAATAGTTTTGAAAATTGTGGCAACAAGGATATTGGTCTGTAATTGGTGAGCACAACAAAAAAACAAT
>JBBPBX010012404.1:21580-31943 GCA_038048925.1 Garcialebias charrua
TATATATACATATATATATATATACAGTATATATATATATATATATATATATATATATTCCTCCCTGTTGAAGAAACTCCTCGCTGTTCATTCTGGAAAGAGTGCGCAGCTTAAAAGCACAAACTCCAAGGTCGGACTGCAGCTTCTCTGTGCAGTGAAATAGAACATCCTGCCATCCCCTCCGACTGGTGACCTGTTGAGTGAGAGCCTTGAAGAGACTCAAAGTGTCTCTCACCTGAGCCTGTCAGCCCAACAGACGCGTGATAATGAGATAATCTGACTATCATTGTTTTCTTGAGCGAAGTCGCTGCAGAAACCGCTAAGGGCTCTTCTTAACGGTAATCCTTTCCGGCGGTAGCGCCTGGCGTTGATAGATGACAGCGATGGAGCTACAGTTGAGGCTAATTAGTGGCGATGATGATGCACTCAGCTCATCGTAATGTCATCAGACACGAGGCGTCGCCTGTCCATCATACTTATGTTTTAATGTAGGATATCTTGCATATCTCTGGACCTTTGTCTTCATAGTGTTTTTAACACTATACTCACCTTCTGCGTCCTAAGAGTCCATGTTCCTGTCTTTTACGGTCAGTCATTGAGAAAACTCTCATCCATTATAAAACAGGTCCATAATGTTCTGTCACTGCTCATTCACTGAGGTGGACACCTTCCCCTTAATTCTCTTCTCCTCCTTGTTCTGTCTCCTTTCTTCTTTTCCTTCTCCTCCTCCTTTTCTGCTTGGGCCAATCAGGCCCCGCCTCCATGGCAACCGTCAGCGAGGGTAAAACATCCACAGATGGTGTGGAGTAGAGCGAGCAGCAGGCGCACTACGAGATCCAGTGTAGGAGTGTGTGTTTGTGAGAGACAGGCGAGGGAGAGATCCAGCAGGGTAGTCTCTAGTAGCACCGAAGAAGAAGAAGAAGAAGAAGTGTCTGCACTGAGGAGTTGCAGGAAAAGTGAGAGGAGGTGTGAAGTAAAAGAGAAGTCCCCTTATTGTAAATAACTGGGAAACGGGTATTGATGCCCTGATAAAAGACCGTACGATGCCCCCCATGGAGCAAAAGAGGCCGTCCACTCACTGATGAGCATCACTCCACGAGGGCCACGCTGACACAAAAGTGTGGAGGAGACGAGGCTCCGTGGCGCTCCATCAAACCAAGTCTTCCCCTCTGGATTTTTTTTTTACTTTCACAACTTCGAAGTCGTGCTCTGCCTTCAAGATCCGTCCTCCCCGGGGAGCAAAGATGAGCTGCAGGAAAAGGTGCAAGCGCGAGATCTTCAGATTGGCTCAGTACCTGTTCAGACTCATCACCGGCACGCTCAACACCGGTAAGACTTTCAGTGTTGTGAGTTTGCTGTGATTTCTTCAAACCTGCTGAGGTTAGTCACACGTTTCTTTGTGTTTTGAAAAACAAACCTTTCGGAGTGAGCACGTGGAACAGTGGTTGAACTGTACAGCTGCAAACCCGCTCGGTAACCGTGAAGATTTCCTGCATTCACATTAACTGTGTAACCGAGTGTGAGCAAGATGATGTGTTAAGGGCACGACTGAAGTGACAATGAAAACAAATGTACAGTATTATGTGAATGTTTATGAAGCATTCACACTATTGTGATACATTTTTCTTCCATACGTTTTTCAGCATCTTTCTTGTTCCACATTTTTGTGCTATTTCAACCAATCATATATGAAACCGTTCAGCTCTTTTAGGAGAAGGGTGCTATGACTCAGTGTTAATTTTGTTGACTAATTATTTTCGTCGACTAAATGTTTTCATTGATTTGTCGACTAAAATTAGACTAAAACAAAAAAAAATTCTGATGACTAAGTAATGACTAAAACTAAATGATGTTTTAGTCACATGACTAAGACTAAAACTAAATTAAAAATAGCTGTCAAAATTAACACTGGATTCAAGTACTGCTTGTAGTTTTACTGTTAAAAGCAAGGTTAGACAAATAATGTTTGAAAAAAGTTTTATTTGTTGTTGTATGTATTGCATATTAATATTAATATTATGGTTAAAACATTGTTTTGTTTTAGTAACTACAGAGAATTGATGAAAAGTTTTTACTATGTATAACTTAGTCGACTTAATTGACTGTAGATTTAGTCGACTAAATGTTTTCATTGATTTGTCAACTAAAATTAGACTAAAACAAAAAAAATTCTGATGACTAAGTAATGACTAAAACTAAATGATGTTTTAGTCACATGACTAAGACTAAAACTAAATTAAAAATAGCTGTCAAAATTAACACTGCTATGACTTTAGTGTTGGTACAACTTTAGCTTTTTGAAATTTTAGCCTTTTCTGCCACTTCTTTCTCATAGAAAATAAATTGAACTCATTTTACATTCTTCAGATCTTTAGTGTTTACAACCTTTTACTGCTCCTTTCATATTTTGTTCAGCTCCCTTGTGCAAATCTAAACTTTTTTCAGCAACTTTCAGCTAATTTTAGCTGTTTTTTTTCAGTTGTTTTGTGTTCCTTTCAAATTCTTTCTGCTAACAACATTTTTGTGATTCTTCTAACTTCTTTCTGCTAATTTCAGCTTGTTATGATCCTTTCAGCTTATTTCTGCAAGTTTCAGCATTTTCTTCTATTTCAGCTACTATTTAGTTTTATGCTATTTTTAGCCTTTTCAGTTAATTCGACAGCTGTGCTCTCTCCACTTTCTTCTGGTAATTTAAGCTTTTCTCTGCTTTTTAGCTACATTTCAGCAGTTTCATTTATTTATTTTAGCTAATTTCCACTTTTTTGTGCTCATTGCTGCTTTTTTCAGCCTACAGTGAAAAAATTGTGCTCTCGCCCCACTTCCTTCTTCTAATTTAAGCTTGTTCTACCTTTTCAGCTAACTTTTTTGCATTTCTTAGCCAATTTCAGCTGTTCTCAGATGAATTCAAGTTATTCTGATTTCTGCTACTTACAGCCTAATTAACTTATTTCTACTAATTTCAGCTTGTTATGCTCCTTTCAGCTTATTTCTGCAAGTTTCAGCTTTTTCTGCTATTTCAGCTACTAGTTGCTTTGTGCTAAATTTAGCTTTTCCAGCTAATTCCAATTTTTTTAGCAAATTTCAGCTCCTTCCACTTCCTTCTGGTAGTATAAGCTTCTTTCGGACTTTTTAGCTACTTTTCAACTATTTTAGCTAATTTCAGCTTTTTATCCAATTTCCTAATTTTTGGCCTCATTTCTGGTTATTTCATCCTAATTCAGCAAATGTGCTTTCTTTCTGCTTTCTTCTGCTAATTTAGGCTTGTTCTTCAATTTCAGCTTGGTGTTTTTAGCTAATTTAAGCTGTTTTTCAGCAAGTTCTTCAGCAATAAGCATTCACACTACATTTTCTGTGAAAATGCAATTTCTCTAGTTACATTTTAATTACTGAAGCACTTGATTTGGTTTGATCATATTTCAATCTTTGAAGAGCCTAAGATGTGCAGAACTTTTTAAGTTTTTACAAATTTTATGCATTTTATTAAATATTTAGTGGCTCTAAAATGAGCCAGTCCGCTGCAGCTGGATCCACGTGAAATCATGTGCTGTTGAACACATTGTTCCTCATCATTGATTCCTGTGCTGGTATCATGCAGCAAAGTGTAAGAGACTCCCTTCTGTTATGAGCTTTTCTAATAAAGCCGAGAGAAAAGCAATGGATTTAACAAGATTAAAAATGCGGTTTAAGGAGGATTACCAGCAGATTACCTCTTCAAGGTTTCAGTGAGGATCTAAAGGTTAGCAGCAGGGGTGTCCGATGGTTTTTAACACATTTTTTGTTCAGTTCTAGACTGTGTTTCATCCTGGACTCTAAAGTGAACAACTTTTGTGTACTGGTGACTAACAGCATAATACAGTACTGTACAGTACTCCCTAGCACGTGTGGCTTCTTGCTCTTTTTATTAGCTGAACTGCTGTCAAGTGATTTGTTCACTGGGCTGTGTAATGCAATGCCTCGTAAAGTTGTATAAATAGATAAAAATAAAGCTGCGTGTTTTAAAACGGTTAAGATTTAGCTCGTTTTCATCAGCTGAGGCTTCCTGCAGTTGGATGTTTCGGTCCCATCAGTTCAGGAATTAATAGGAGACGTAAAGCATCTTTTCAATCTCCACGATGGGACAACAAGCAAATCCCTGTCTGCCTTTTCATCTTCTCAAATCTTTTAAATTTGTTATGAACGAACAATAAGTATCTTACCTGTGGCAGTCAGGTGTGCTACAGGTAAGTACATAGTCGAAGTCAAGTTCAAAGTACTAATCTTGAAAGGTTTTTCTTTGGTGCCTAGACATTTTATTTTCAAACTTTTACAGGTCAAACTTAAAAAGTTCAGAGTTGCAGTTCTTTAAACTGCAGTGAGTTTCTCTGTTCTTTTGCAAGTTGAACTCCCATGCAAATCATCCCTTCTTATTGACCCCCTACCGAGGGCCTTGGTTGTCCTGATCCACGTGATGGATGTTTAGTCACATGCATGGAAGTGCAAACTGAAGTGAAGCTGATTGAGGACTGGATCCAAAGCTATATTCCACATAGGAGAAACGAACAACAAATACGCTAACAAACCTTGAGAGGGAGGGGAGCGATTTGCACGTGAGTTCTGCTCACATCTACAAAGCAACTCTCTACAGTTTAAATGCTTGAACTTGAGAAACCTCCTTGAATCAGCAGTACGGTAGTCCTTCGATACATTGCGGTTCGATTTTCACGGACTCGCTCTTTTGCTGGTTTTCAACGTAAGATTGTACACATTGTTTCCTGGTGGCCTGGCCGCTCAGTGATCGCCGAGGGGCCCCCTCCTTTCTCTTTCTGAAGTTGTCAGCCTCAGAAAGAGAAAGGAGGTGTCTGACAGCCTCAGAAATAGAAAGGAGGGGGCGGGTGGGGTCTTTCTGTGAGCTGTGAGTTTCAGTGAGGCAGATACAAGATTGAGCGGCATGGAGTTTTTATTTAAAATAATCAAGCATGACCCAAACTAAGCTGGAACATTTCCCGAACCGGGAAATGTTCCGGTGCTCCTGATGGCCTGTCCACCGCCGGGAGCTGATTGGCTCAGTAGCCTTAGCATCAGTCTGTCTGCTGTCTTTCGCTGTGCTCTTTTTTTTTTAGAGCATTTAGAGAGTTTAGAAAACTAAGAACATTGCGAGGCTTTTCAGCTATCGCGGGGGGTCTCTCAAACGTAACCCACACAATAAGTGAGGGACTACTGTAACATGTTCTAAAAGCAGGAACTAGTCCAGTCCCCTTGAAAAAATAAAATAAAAGTACTCTTAGTATTTGCGGTGTCTTAAATGACTGAGAATTAACACTGAAAAAGATAAACACCCTCTTAAAACAATCTAATTAAAAAAAAAATTCCAAAGGTTCATATGAACAATATTATATAAACTATTTGAGCTATCTGGTTATTTGCATAGAATTCTGATTATTTGTAAGCAAAAAGTTGTGGCAGCTAGCTGGAACACTTCCAGGGATATAAATATATTTCTTCCAGAAAATCAGTTTAACATGAAAATGACAGTGATATAAATATTCATAAAGACATGTTTACATGGAGACAGCAACAATTCACTTTGGGCCTTGGTGCTAGCTGCTTAGCTCATCAATCCAGTCAAAAGTAAAGCTTCTTTTTTCAAACTGAGCTTGTTTAAAGAGCTATTTACACCAGGTAAGATATTATTTGTTCATTACCTTAAAAAAAAAAAAGCTGAGCTTTCTCTTTAAGCTGTTTTACATCATCACAGCCTAATTTTTCAGTCTCCTTGACCTTAAAGAAGTGATCAAGTGAGGAGGATGAAGAGCAGCCTCATCAGTGGACGGTGCTATAAAAAGGAGCTTGTGACTTCATCTTTCCAGTCACGTCACTCATATAGGCTTGTGGGTTTTTTCAGGCTTTTATTTGCCCATAAATAGTTTTTATAGTCGCCAGCAAGTCGTTTAGATCAGATTGAAATCCCCATCGTGTGATTAAATGATTTGTGCATGCGGTCGTTTTTCCAAATGTCCTCAGAGCTGTGTTAATAAAATGTAGAGTTTCTTTGTACTGGTTTTGTGCACAATTTTGCCCGATTGTCCGTTTCCATACTTATTAATTATTGATCATGTTAAATATGAGACCGGACTTCATTTCCTTTGGGACAATCTCAACTCAATATATGAACTGGAAAAATATACTCTTACTGGGGGGTGGGTTGTATTTCGTCAAAAGACAATCCAATTTGTATCTAGTTTCATTGGGTACACTGTGTTTAAGGGACAATGCTTGTTCACAAAACAATGATTTGGTGACACAATGCAGTCAAATATGGCTTCCAAAACTTTTTAAAATGTAAACTTTCTTTTTCCATTTTAATAAGAAACAGGTTAACACTATAAAATGCGCATTAGTGACCTTCATAAAGATATTGACCAGCTTTGTGCAAACGGAAACCTTGCTTCTATCAAGGCATGTTGAGTATGCTCACGTGTACATTACTGTTAAAAAACAACAACAAAATATGTCATTATCGTTAATTATTTTCACTAGAAAGAGAATACATTTCTTGTAGTCTCTTCAAGTGGTTTTGATATCTGCAGTTCTCCAGACTTTCTGGGGTCTTACTAGTTTTATTTTTCACCCACGTTCTGCCCAGTCGTTGTGGCCATGACAGGTTATTGGGCATACAGATGAAGAAAGTTCAAAGTCAAAGTCAACTTTATTGTCAGAACTGCAATATGTACAGGACATACACAGGACCGAAATTGCGTTTCTCTCAGTCCCTCGGTGCAACAGTAACCATCTAAACACTAAACACTAAAACATTTAATAAACATAAGCATAAAATAGTAAAAGTGTAACACTGTCCTGAGTTTTTTCATAGTAGTATAAAAGTATGAAAATTTACACCAACACTGAAACACCAAACACCCAATGAACATAAGCATAAAATGAAATAATAAAAGTGTAATACTGTCCTGAGTTTTTGCATAGTAGTATAAAAAGTATAAAAAGTATATCTATAAAATAAACTGAAGGTTCTAGCATTGACATTTGCAAAGAGTGGCACAGCAGCATATGAGTTAATGTACACAGTATATGTATGAGGTAGTTGATGTTGGTATAGAGGCAAAGTGGCATATGCAGTAAGGCACATAAGGCACATTTGGCATCCTTAGATAAGGCTAGTCAGAGAATACTGTATATGTATCAGCAGTAGTGTAGATATAAAAGTAGTGTAAATGTAAACAGTAGTAATAAATGTAAAACAGTAGTAATAAATGTAAACCGTATTAATAAATGTAAACAGTGAATGTAAACAGTAGTATGACTATAGGCAGTAATGTAATACAAACATTAGTGCAAATATGAGAAGTAGTGCAAACTGAATGAGCACATGACCGAGAGTTTAGTGAATAACCCGTTTGATGACACAGGGTCCAGTGTTAAAAACTTTGTGTTGAGTGGTAATGTGTGAGAAAGTTTTTTGTGTTAAGGCAGTTCAAATGGGAGGGGAGGCAGAGCAGGCAGAGTGTTTAGCATTCTGACTGCCTGATGAACAGAGCTGTCTCTCAGTCTGCTGGTTCGAGCCTGGAGACTCCTCAGTCTCCTCCCTGATGGCAGCAGTCTAAAGCGGCTGTGTAGTGGGTGTGTGGGATCACCTGCCATGCAGAGGGCTTTCCGAGTGAGGCGTTTGCTGTGTAAGTCCTGCAGTGAGGGGAAGGAGGTGCCGACGATCTTCTCAGCTGCTCTCACGATGCGCTGGAGGCTCTTGCGGCAGGATGCAGTGCATGCACCAAACCACACAGTGATGCAGCTGGTCAGGACACTTTCTATGGCACCTCTGTAGAAGGTGCACATGATGGGGGTTGAAGCTCCAGCCCTTTTCAGCTTGCGGAGAAAGTAGAGGCGCTGGTGAGCCTTCTGGCCAGTGCTGCAGTGTTCCTGCTCCAGGACAGGTCCTCTGAGACGTGCACTCCCAGGAACTTGGTGCTGTCCACTCTCTCCACTGCGGTGCTGTTGATGGTCAGAGGGGCATGTTGTGCATCCCTCTTCCTGAAGTCCACAACAATCTCCTTTGTCTTCTCCACGTTGAGAGTGAGATTGTTGTGTCCGCACCACAAGGCCAGGCGGCTCACCTCGTTCCTGTAGTCCGTCTCATCGTTGTTGCTGATGAGACCTACCACTGTTGTGTCGTCCGCAAACTTGATGAAGTGGTTGGAGCTGTACGATGGTGTGCAGTCGTGTGTTAGCAGGGTGAATAGAAGGGGGCTCAGCACACATCCTTGTGGGGCCCCTGTGTTCAATATGATGGTGCTAGATGTGTTACTAAGTTGGTCAAAGTGTGCGAAAAAATACATAAATAAAATGTCAGGGCTGAGAAATCTCTTCACATGCCAATGGTTTGAGCTGTTGGTGTATTTTGAGTCACATTTTTGATGCCATAATATTATCATTTTTGTTTGTTTCAAATTATGTTATCATTTGTATTTTTCATATGGGAACAAGCTTTTATTTAGCTAGCTACTTAGCTTGTAAGTAGATGAAAAGCTACATAATTAGCTAGCAGTAGGCCTACCGTACTATAGCAATTTAGCTTAGTAGTTACTCACTAATTTACTTAGCTAATAACTAGATAGGTAAGTAGCTGATACTTTAGCATTCCTGATTAGCTGTAAAAATAAATCAGGATGTTTTGAACCACTTTGGCCATGTCTGCCTCAGATGAGTCGGCAGGGAAGAGGTCGGACTCCAGAAATTATTTTAGCACCATCAAACTGGTTGACCCACTATGTGACGGTGCTATTCATAAGACTGGTGTTGCTGTGGCTCCTCGGACTGATAAGTCTTTTGGATGAAAGATGAAGCGATTCAACAAAAATAAACTGTCCAGAGGACCTGACTTAACTTTGTTGTTGGAAACTTCAGCTACTTTTTAGCTAAAAATCTATTTTAAAATGGGTTCTTTGCTTAGTTGTTTATGAGTTGAAAGCAGTGATTTATTTGAGCTCAGGAGCATTTTTTATGACTGAATGATTCATTGGTCAGAGTTAAATCAGCAAACTAGCCTACATCTGAGCATGGTCATGTCATGTCACTGAAAACTGGAGAAAAACTCTCCAAGTCCAAAGGAAAAGTTTGAAAAGATCTTCAGCATACATGAGACATTTTCAATCAAGGCCATTAAAAATATACAATAAAATCTGGCTTCTTGGAAACAAAATACAAAGAAATGAAGATGCAAAAAAGTATTTATCCAACAAAGACTAATTGGTTTGTTTGAACAGATCTTTACTGATGCAGTTTAAGACATTTTGTTTTTGTCTTTCAATAAATTAGGTATTGTCTTGAGCCAACTTTAACTGCTAAACGCTAATGCTAACATTTTAAATGCTTTCCCATTACGGTATAACCCTTTCTGCTACAACTTTAAAGTTGATTTTGCTTTTTTTTGTCTTTCAGAAACACTCTGAAGACATTTACTTATTTTTACATTTATTACTTTATTTCTTTTGTGTGGATGACATCATCAAATGAACACATCAGTGCCCAGTATTAATCTTTGGCACCTCTATGAAAAAGACACGTATTTCATTATAAAGCCCATTACCTCTCATTTAGTAGACTGTTTTGTACATCTATAAACACATAATAATAGCATTATTTCTTCAGAGGAGCTGATTATTATAAATGGAGTTTGACCTGAGCAACAGTGGCATGGTCGTGTTAAGGTGACCAGGGGATGACAGTAATAGATGGAGTCAGTTAGCAGAGCAGAGGATTATAATTGTGGTGTTCACTGTCCTAGAACAGCCTGATCACTTCAGTGATCTTGTTGTTTCCAAGGCTAGCCCATATACAAACTCACAGATGTGGACAGATTTTGTTATACTGCCACAAAAATATTTAGATTTTACAAGCTTTTGAACAAATGGTGTTAAAGGTCAACTTTATATCATTAATATTCAAGCAACAGGGCAATTATCCTGGCTCTGATATGAAACCAAGGACGGTAGGGATGCACGATATTTGATTTTTAGCCAATATCTGATATGCCAATTTGTTAAAACTTATTTGGCCAATAACCAATACCAATACCGATATTTTTTTTTCTCTAGACCTACTTACAGAGACTTCATAGCTTTCTCTGCTGTGGAATTAAAATACTAAATTATTCTGCATAGTCTTTTATCAGTTTGGCCTGCTACCAAATGCAGATGCCAAAAAGGGGGCTGAAAATGACATAACACTTCAACTGGATTTTGTTTAATGTCAAATGTATTCATGACATTTACTCATGCGAACAGTGCAAATTTGTAAATTTTCAGAAGTCTAAACTCAAGAGCGTTCATGATGTCAGCGTTGTGCTAGCGCTGCAGGTATCTTTGTCACTGGG
>JBBPBX010012404.1:32650-54120 GCA_038048925.1 Garcialebias charrua
TTGCACACTTAAAGAGGAGCTGGTTAATGGAGACAGTGGTCCATCATTGGTTTTTGTGCCATCACTGCAGCACAGCAGGTCTTGAATGCTCTGAATGTAGACGGCAGGTAAACAAAGTACACTTGAACAAGTTCCTCAGACATAAATGCAAACAGCACTGTCAGCTCATATTTGGCTCCTTGAAATCCATGAAAAGTTATTGACTGCACCAAATAAAATCTTCATCTCCGTCCTCCTTTGCAACAAAACATCAGTGGCTGACGAGCCAAAGGAGCGTCTCGTATACTGGAGGATCCTTCAGGTTCACATAGATCTCCTCAAACTGGCTTGTTGATGTTGCCGATTTTTTTCTACTGTTTGCTAATCAAGGCTTTTGGTCAGTGTGATGCGTTTTGCGATCCCCACGTCATCAGTCCATTTCCTCCCAGAGAGTCTGGCTGTCAGACGTCTCAACATCTGCAATGCATCATTCCTTTCCTCTCATCAGAGCAGACATACAAGCTTGTAACTGATTCTGGGCAAAGCTCGACATCACAGCACCTTTTTAATCTTCATCCTTTGGAAGATTATAGTTGTGAAGTTTGTTTTCACTGCACGACCTGAGCTTTGATGAGTGTTTACAGCCTGCATTGATCCGCTGATTTATTCAACTTGTCACTGCAGTTGTTCAGAGTTCAGTGCAGCTGAATTAATTCGCCGACTGTGTTCCTAATAATTAAACAACGTTTGTGAATTACAATCTTATGAGCTTCTGAATGCTTCCAGAGTGGGTGTGTTGCCCTTCAGGAAATGTCTGACAAGCTTTTTTTCCCCTTCGACCTCTACTCAAGATGTTAAGTTTATTGCTAAATAAGCTCAATTGGATTTTTTTTTGGGTCCAAAATCGGCCGTTGCTGTTTATTTCCCTGTTTGTTTGAGTTTATTGACAGTTTGTTGCCCTGGTGGACCTCATTTGGAAGTGTTCACTTCATGACATGAATTTATACACAGTTGGCAGGAAACTTTTCTGACCTGTTTGAAAACGTGAGATTACAGAGATTAGACTGAGAGAAAAAAAAGAGTTGTCACAGATTTCATTCATTCATTCATTCAACCTTTATTTATACAGGCTAGCCTCGTTGAGTCACGGGGACTCATTTACAAGAGGGACCTGTCTCACTCACACCTAGGGTCAATTTAGAGTCACCAATCAGCCTAACATGCATGTTTTTTGGTCTGTGGGAGGAAACCGGAGTACCCGGAGGAAACCCACGCATGCACGGGGAGAACATGCAAACTCCACCCAGAAAGGCCCCCGGACCGGGATTTGAACCGGCAACCTTCTCGCTGAGAGGCAGCAGCTCTACCAGTTGTGCCACCGTGCTAACTTTGGGTATGTATTTCTTAAAAAAACAGTCCTGGGGCCAAAAAAATGCACCCAGTGGTATATTTACTCTAAGTATATTTATTTTTCAGGGATATAAATGTCTCGTTTTTTCAAATCCTCGCGCTTGTGATGTCACAAGCGCCAGGACAACCCACCCCAACCCTGAGTCCAGCCCCTCACCTAGCAACCCCTGGTTAGGCTCAACCCACTTCAGTATAAAAGACATGACGGTTGTTTTTCCTGAGTTCATCTCATCTTTTGTTTAAATGTTCTTAATTTCATGCGTACATCACTTTGTTGCAGCTGTGGTTGTTTTAAATGGCTTTATAAATAAAGTATAATTGTTATTTTTACGTTTTATTTCAATTTTTAGCGTATTTGCGATCGCTCCCAACGTGCAGCCGGCAGACAAAAAACGAACGAATCGCCGCAGCCTGACCATGCAACGAGCGGAGCTAAGCGGGCGGGGATTGGACATGCCGGCGAAGGGCTGCTGGCTTTTGAGGACCATGCGTCCGATCAGAGGTTGCCTCATACGGATAAATTATCTGGAAACACTCTGTGAACTTTGTGTATGTGTCTAGACTGGAGCAACAGCCGCGGATCGATCAGCGATCGCTCCCAAAACGCCGCATGCAACGAGCGGAGCTAAGCGGGTCAGTGTGTCGGATGAGGAACGAGCTAACATTAGCCTCGGATTCAGGTGGGCTAATGCTAACAGGTGCAGCTAATGGCGGCGCGCGCATACGGCTTTCGGTAAGTTATCTTAAGCTAGCACTAGCCATTTCTAAAGTGCAAGAAATGCTAACTTAAACCCTTTGGAGGGCGGAGTTAATGTAAACAGATTTTTGAAGGGCGTGGCCTTCAGAGCTCATTATCATAAACCGGTCGTTCTGAATGGAAGTGAGAAAATGCAGAACTAGAACTAGGGATATTTTATTATCTAAGAATTATTTTGTGTATTAAATTGAATGAACATGGTCTGGATAGCCCACAGACATACCATAAAAATTTATAAAACCAATATTTGGTCTCCTTTAACTTCTTTACTATTAATTAATCAAACTAAATGTAGGGTTTCTTGTATTGGTTATAACGTATCAAATCAGCTTTCTGCCTGCAACTTTTAATGTCCATTTTTAAGAAAGATCTGATGTTTTTGGGATGAACGCTTTGAAACTGGAGTGGTTTTAAGATGACAGTAATCTGTTTTGGGACTGACACCACTCCGAGGTCGTTAGAACATCTCGCCCAAGAGAACTCCTGTCTGATATTCAAACTAATAATGCTCTGAGCGATTCTGGCTGCAGGTAAGATATTGATTACTGATAACTACTGAAATACCACTTTAGAAAATCAAACTATACCTTTCAGTTAATTCCTGTTTAAAGGATGTGGCTCAGGAGGAACAGTGGTCGCCTGCCAATCAGAAAGTTGGTGGTTTGATCCCAGCTGCCCTCACCACATGCAGAAGTTTCCTTGGATAGGACTCTGAATCATCACCAGCCAAGAAAACCTGCTGCATCATCATCATCTTCTTTCTTCTTCTTTTGGCTGCTCCCTTCTTCAGGGGTCACCACAGCGAACTAACTCCCACAAGACTCCGCGGCATGTCTGCTCGGTGTCTTCGCCTGTGTTAGCTGCTTTGTTAGCTGCTGTCGTTAGCATGTCGGGCGGCGTTGTGGGAGCGATCGCGGGGCGATCCGCGGCTGCTCCTCCGGGCCTGAGACGTCCACAGAGTTGACCGAGTGTTTCCAGCTAATTTATCCGTATGAGGCAACCCTGATCGGACACACGGTCCTCTAGAGCCAGCTGACAGGAGCCTCTATGGAGCTCCATTGACCGCAATTGTAAAATGGCGACCGGAAACGACCGGAAGTTGCGTAAATACGATAAAATTGTAATAAAAACATAATATTAATAATTATACTTTATTTATAAAGCCATTTAAAACAACCACAGCTGCAACAAAGTGCTGTACACATGAAATTAATAACATTTAAACACACAAAAAAAAAAATAATATATATATATATATTTTTTTATCATATTTTTATTAAATATGATAAAATCGTAAGTCTGATTGCCGTAGGTCGCGGGTGACGTAGGTCGAGGGTTTCCTGTATTGCCATCTATCCATTCTCTTCCGCTTATCCGGGGTCGGGTTGTGGGGGTAGCCACTTAAGTAAGGAGGCCCAGACTTCTCTCTCCCCAGCCACTTGGGCCAGCTCTTCCGGGGGAATCCCAAGGCGTTCCCAGGCCAGCTGAGAAACATAGTCCCTCCAGCATGTCCTGGGTCTTCCTTTGGGTCTCCTCCCAGTGGGACATGCCCAGAACACCTCACCAGGGAGGCGTCCAGGAGGCATCCTAACCAGATGCCCGAGCCACCTCAACTGGCTCCTCTCGATGTGGAGAAGCAGCGGCTCTACTCTGAGTCCCTCCCGGATGACCGAGCTTCTCACCCTATCTCTAAGGGAGAGTCCAGACACCCTGCGGAGAAAACTCATTTCAGCCGCTTGTATCCGAGATCTCGTTCTTTCGGTCATAACCCAAAGCTCATGACCATAGATGAGGGTGGGAACGTAGATCGATCGGTAAATTGAGAGCTTTGCCTTTTGACTCAGCTCTCTCTTCACCACGACAGACCGGTACAGCGCCCGCTTCACTGCGGACGCTGCACCTATCCGCCTATCGATCTCACGCTCCAGTTTTCCCTCATTCGTGAACAAGATCCCGAGATACTTAAACTCCTCCACTTGGGGCAGGACCTCCTCCCCGACCCGGAGAGGGCATGCTACCCTTTTCCGGCTCAAGACCATGGCCTCGGATTTGGAGGAACTGATCCTCATCCTAACCGCGTCACACTTGGCTGCAAACCGCTCCAGTGAAAGCTGTAGATCACGACCTGATGAAGCCAATAGGACCACATGATCTGCAAAAAACAGAGAAGCAATTCTAAGGCCACCAAAACGGATCCTCTCAACACCTTGGCTGCGCCTAGAAATTCTGTCCATAAAAGTTATGAACAGAATCTGTGACAAAGGGCAACCTTGGCGGAGTCCAACTCTCACCGGAAACGAGCCTGACTTACTGCCGGCAATGCGGACCAAGCTCTGACACCGGTCGTACAGGGACCTAACAGCCCTTATCAAAGGGCCTGGTACCCCATACTCCCGGAGTACCCCCCACAGAACCCCCCGAGGGACGCGGTCGAATGCCTTCTCCAAGTCCACAAAGCACATGTAAACTGGTTGGGCAAACTCCCACGCACCCTCCAGGACCCTGCTGAGGGTGTAGAGCTGGTCCAGTGTTCCACGACCAGGACGAAAACCACACTGCTCCTCCTGAATCCGAGGTTCGACTATCCGACAGACCCTCCTCTCCAGAACCCCTGAATAGACCTTACCAGGGAGGCTTAAGAGTGTGATCCCCCTATAGTTGGAACACACTACGGTCCCCCTTTTTGAATAGGGGAACCACCACCCCAGTCTGCCAATCCAAGGGAACTGCCCCCGATGTCCACGCAATATTTCAGAGTCGCATAAGCCAACACAACCCCACAATATCCAGAGCCCTAAGGAACTCTGGGCAAATCTCATCCACCCTTGGTGCCCTGCCACCGAGGAGCTTTTTAACCACGTCGGTAACCTTAGCACCAGAGATTGGAGAGCCCGACCCAAAGTCCCCAGGCTCCACTTCCTCAGTGGAAGACATGCCAATGTGATTGAGGAGGTCTTCAAAGTATTCTGCCCACCGACTCACAACATCCCGAGTTGAGGTCAGCAGCACGTCACCCCGACTATAAATAGTGTTGGTGGCATACCGCTTTCCCCCCCACCCGAGACGCCGAATGGTGGACCAGAATCACCTTGAAGCCATATGGAAGTCATTCTCCATGGCCTGTCCGAACTCCCACGCCCGAGTTTTTGCCTCAGCAATCACCCGAGCTGCATGCCGTTTGGACTGCCAGTACCCATCAGCTGCTTCCAGGGTCCTACAGGCCAGAAAGGCCCAATAGGACTCCTTCTTCAGCCTGACAGCATCCCTCACCGCCGGTGTCCACCATTGGGTTCGAGGGTTGCCTTCATGACAGGTACCGGCAACAACCTTGCGGCCACAGCTCCGATAAGCTGCCTTGACAATAGAGGCACGGAACATGGCCCACGCTGACTCAATGTCCCCCACCTCCCTCGGAACGTGTTCAAAGCTCTCCCGGAGGTGGGAGTTAAAGTTCCGTCTTACAGGAGACTCTGCCAGACGTTCCCAGCAGACTCTTACAATACGTTTGGGTCTGCCAGGTCTGACCAGCATCCTCCCCCACCATCGGAGCCAACTTACCGCCAGGTAGTGGTCAGTTGACAGCTCCGTCCCTCTCTTCACCCATGTGTCTAGGACATGTGGCCGCAGATCAGATGAGATGACAACAAATTCGATCATCGAACTGCGACCTAGGTTGTCCTGCGACCTAGGTTGTCCTGGTGCCAAGAGCACATACGGACACCCTTATGCTTAAACATGGTGTTCGTTATGGATAATCCATGATGAGCACAGAAGTCCAATAACAGAACACCACTCGGGTTCAAATCAGGGGGGGGCGTTCCTTCCAACCACACCCCTCCAGGTCTCACTGTCATTGACCACGTGAGCGTTGAAGTCCCCCACTATCACAAGGGAGTCACCAAGAGGCGCACTCTCCAATACCTCTTCCAAGGACTCCAAAAAGGGTGGGTAATCTGAGCTACCGTTTGACGCATAGGCACAAACAACAGTCAGGACCCGTCCCCGCACACGCAGGCGGAGGGAGGCTACCCTCTCGTTCACCGGGGTGAAACCCAACGTACAGGCACCAAGATGTGGGGCAACAAGTATACCCACTCCATCTCGGCACCTCTCACCGGGGCAATTCCAGAGTGGAAGAGTGTCCAACCCTTTTCAAGGAAACTGGTTCCAGAGTCAGAGTTATGCGTTGAGGTGAGTCCAACTATTTCTAGCTGGAACCTCTCAACCTCACACACCAGCTCAGGCTCGTTCCCTACCAGAGAGGTGACATTCCACGTCCCAATAGCCAGCTTCTGTAGCCAAGGATCAGACCACCAGGGTCCCCGCCCTCGGTCACCACCCATCCCACATTTCACCCGACCCCTTTGGCCCCTCCCACAGCTGGTGAGCCCAGGGGAAGGGGGACCCACATCTTCTCTTCGGGCTGTGCCCAGCTGGGCTCCATGGGTAAAAGCCCGGCCACCAGGCGCTCGCCAGCGTTCCCCACCTCCGGGCCCGGCTCCAGAGTGGGGCCCCGGTGACCCACGTCCGAGCGAGGGAACATTGTATCCATTAATTGTACTCATCATAAGGGGTCTTTGGGCTGCACTTTGTCTGGTTCCTCACCTAGGACCTGTCTGCCTTGGGTGACCCTACTAGGGGCATGAAGCCCCTGACAGCATAGCTCCTAGGATCATTGGGACACCCAAACCCCTCCAACACGGTAAGGTGGCAGCCCAGGGAGGAGCAATATAATGCCACGCGATTAAAAGAAAATTAGTCAAAGTCAACTTTATTGTCAGATCTGCAATATGTACTGTACAGGACATACACAGGACCGAAATTGCGTTTCTCTCAGTCCCTCGGTGCAACAGTAAACATCTAAACATTGAAACACTGAAACATATAATAATAGACATAAGCATAAAATAGTAAAACTAACACTGTCCTGAGTTTTTTGCATAGTGGTATAAGAGTATGAAAATTTACACCAACTCTAAAACTAAAACATTAAACATTTAATGAACATAATACTGTCCTGAGTTTTTGCATACTAGTATAAAAAAAGAGTATAAAAAGTATAACTAAAATAAACTAAAGGTTTCTAGCATTGACATTTGCAAAGTGGCAAAGCAGCGTATGAGTTAATGTACACAGTATATGTATGAGGTAGTAGGGCTGGGCCATATCATATCGTTTACGATAATACCGGTAAAAATAGCTTGCCCGGGCAAAAAAAAGATATCATGATATGCTAATTTCATGACGTAATACTGTACATAAGGACGCCCCGCCCCCCAACCGAGCGCTTCAAACTGAACTGCGCACCTCTCTTCCACCAGTCTGTACTGGTGTAAAAAATGATCAAAACAAACCGCGCGTCGTGTCAGCTTCTGTCCCCTGCTCTGAACAGCAGGTAGAGGATCAAATGCCCCCACCCGCCCCACTGAGCAGCCGCTGCGGGCTGGTCTCCCCTCGCTCTGAAAACTGTCTCTACAAACACACGCGGCTCTCCACGGTCAAGAGAAAACCACAGTGAAGTTATTTTCATGTTGGAAGTTGGATATTCGAGCTCCGTGTCTTCATCGGTGCGTTGCTCTCGTCAGTCCACTTCATGGAGTCTGATTTCGGGCAGCCGCGCTGAGTCTGCCCCTATTCAGAGACGTCATGGTTCACTTAGGGACCGTCAACAAATTTTCGACCGTGTCACTCTTTAGAAACAAAGAATAATATATTTTACATGGAGAGTGATTTAGGAAACTACACCTGAACTTTAGTTTTTGTGGTGGTTTTTGTTTATCAATTAATCAATCAATCTTTATTTATAGAGCCCTTTTCAGCAGCCAGAAGGTGCACAAAGTGCTGACTGCCTTGCGGTCTAACCATAAGCGTTACGATCGACCGGTAGATCACGATCGATGTATCGGGCACCCCTGGTCTAGTGGTTCTGCATTTAATGCTCTTCAACCTTCTGCCTGAGGGAGGCGGGACAAAATGTGTGTGTGCTGGGTGAGTGGGGTCCTTCTTGATGCAGGTGGCCCTGTTCCTGCATCTGGATGTGTAAATGTCTGATGGTGGGGAGGCTGACTCCAACAGAATTCTGTGCAGCCTTCACCTCTCTCTGCAGAGCTTTTCTTTCTGCAGCTGTGCAGCCTCCATGCCACATGTTGATGCTGGAGCACAGGATCCTCTCCACTGCACACCTGTAGAAGGAGGTGAGGACTGAGCTTCCCAGACCAGCTCGCCTCAGCCACCTGAGGAAGTAGAGTCTGATGAGCTTTCTTGATCAGACTGGTAGGGATCCCTGGACTGACAACATCACAATGTGGGTGGGAAAGGTGACGCACCCACACCTGCCTCCACCTTCATTTTCCCCACTCTAAGCCCTTGAGCAAGGCCCTTAACCCCCACCATCTGCTCCCCCGGGTGCCCTAGATGGCTCCACACAGGGTTATGGTAGCTCAGTGGTCTGTGGTTGTAACAGGAAGGGCATCCGGCATAAAAATAATTGCCAAGCCTTTGTGCGATTTAGTTCAATGTAGCGACCAAGGCAGCAGCCTAAAGAAAAATATTTTTTTTATTATTATTACATTGTATTATTTTATTATGAACATGTTGACACAGTTTGATGCAGTATGGGGAGTCTAGTTCACCTTGCTGTCATCCACTTGGTAAAATCCATGCGATTTTTTACAGTTGGGGTAATAATTTCCATCCATCCATTATCTTTACCTACTTCTTCCTTTTTTGGTCACGGGGGACACCGTTGCCCATGTACAGCCATCACTGTGTGAGAGGTAGTGGACACCCTGGACAGGTTTCAAGTCCATCACAAGGACACATAGAAACAAATGAGACAAACTACCATTCGCTTTCTCACTCACACTTAGGGACAATTTAGAGTTACCATTCAACCTAACATGCATGTTTGTGGTCTGTGGAAGGAAACCAGAGTACCCGGAGAAAACCCACGTATACACAGAGAGAACGTGCAAACTCAACCCAGAAAGATCCCCAGCCGGCATTTCAAGTCGGTGACCTGCTCGTTGAAAGGCGGCAGCTGAGCCACGTGCTAATAATTTAATTGGTAAAAAAGAAAAGTCAACCTTGGTTCCTAAACATTACTGGTCACAGTAACAAATGTGCCTATGGTAATTAACTTCTGCTTTAGATTATGTTATTGTTTTCTTAATTCACTTTATTTTTAAATGGTGTGGAGTACAAATACACATTCAGTTGCATTTACAGCAGGCAGTATGGCACAAATCTGAAACTCGGAGGAAGAAAAGGACAAAAACCAAATTTTACATACAAACCGGATTCCAAAAAAGCTGGGACACTAAACAAATTGTGAATAAAAACTGAATGCAATGGTGTGGAGATGCCAACGTCTAACATTTTATTCAGAATAGAACACAAATCACAGATCAAAAGTTTAAACTGAGAGAATGTATCATTTTAAGGGAAATATATGTTGTCTTCATCCTTGAAAGAGTGACCGCTGGCCTGGAGATGAGTCTAGACCGCAGAGTCCTGGCCTGATGATCTCTGCGGTCTACACTCATCTCCAGTCCAGCGGTCACTCTTTCAGGGATGGTTCGCACCCCGGCCACTACACACCTTGGGGTGTCTATGAGTGCACACCTAATTCTCCAGCTCCCCGGGCGCTTTCTGGCTGCTCACTGCACCACCTGGTGGTGGTTGGGTTAAATGCAGAGACGAATTTCGTCTGTGTATGGGAAACATACACAGATGACAGACAAAGACATTATTATTATTATTATTATAAAGATGTTCACATCCTTGATAGAGAGGAACGATGGTTTGAGAGAGGAGTAAAGGAGGCCATCTTTGTGAAAAGAAACTGTCCATCATTAAACAGAGGTGGAGGCCTCCATGTTCAACTGTCCCCCTCTTACAATGCTGTTATTGCTGGTATCACTCAGCCCTCTGTGAATACATAGTTCCCACACACGTGACGAGTATTGCGCAATACCGGGTTTTTCGCCACAGTAAAGGCAGAGATGGTGGACAAACAGACTCGAGCTACCACAGCTAAACACATTACTAGCTTGACCAAGGCACAAGAGCAAAATGGCAGTGGTCGGAGTTGAATGAGTTGGAGAAAGAAATCATGGCAGACGAAGCGGACAACTTGTCACCAAGAAGTTACTCTGATATCATTAATTATTTAATTACTACGAGGAGCGCACACCGAGGAGCTTCACAGCTTTAAATCCAAAAAAGATGTGTAAACTGTCTCAATCATATCTAACCAGCTAAATAAAGGTTTAACTAAAATAACACACAGCCAACAAACATTCCAGGCTCAACACGGACCAGAACCAGCACTTTGAGTGTTACCGTGTTGGAAGCTAACCACAGCATTAGACGGTGCTGCTAAATCATGGGAAAAAAACAGCTCCAACACACAAACAGTTGTACTTTGACATTGTTTCACAAAATGATTTATGTAGAATATTTTGTTTACCGGCCAAAAGCACAACGTCTTCAGAGCAGATCCGAGCAGAGATGGGGCTGCTGTGAGCTTCTCCGATGAGATAAATCCTTCACGTTTACTTTTTTTTGGATTAAGTGAAACCTGCGCGTTGCCCAAACGTCTACCCGACTGGAACACCCACTGACCCAACATGAAGTAACCATTGCAATTAATTAGAAATAAACAAAAAAAAACAATGTGAAAAATACACATCCAGTAGACTGCGCTGTAACATGCTGCTCCGCCTCTACGCATGAGGGTCAACCCGGAAATTCCACAAATGTGACGTCACATGAGAACTATGTATAGCAAACAACCATCAGGGTGCTAACGATCCATCGTTAGGCTGATGGTCTTCCTTGATCATGTGAGCAGCTGGTTTTGGTTGTCATCAGCTGACTGGTTGATCCACTGTGAGAGGGTGCTATTTATAAGACTGAGCTGAATGGAACTGGCTCTCCTCAAGGATGTGTGCTGAGCCCTCTTCTGTTCACTCTGCTCACATATGATTGCACAGCCACACATCCAGGCTGTCATATTGTTAAGTTTGCAGATGATACAGCGGTGGTGGGATGCATCACAAACAATGATGAGTCCAGCTACAGACAGGAGGTGGAACACCTGGAGAGCTGGTGCAAAGAGAATAATCTTCACATGAATGTGAAGAAGACAAAGGAGATGATTGTGGACTTCAGAAGGAACAAACACACCCATGCCCCACTGAACATAGGTGGATCTGCGGTGGAGGTAGGGCTGGGCGATATGGAAAAAATCATATATCACGATATGGACTTTTTTATATCACAATAACGATATATATCACAATATAAAAAAAACTTTGGTCCAAATTTTTCCTGTACACACACACACACACTATGGGGAGCCGTTTTAGCCAAAATGAAATAAATAAATAAAATGGATAAAAATGGTGATAAAAATGGTTAAAATGGTGAAATAAATAGTTATTTGTCATTCATTAACCTATTTTCACCTATTTTCCCACTTTTACTTAATCAATTTTTCATTTACCAATTTTCCCATTTTTACTTAATCAATTTTTCATTTACCTCTTTTCCCATTTTTACTTAATCAATTTTTCATTTACCAATTTTCCCATTTTTACTTAATCAATTTTTCATTTACCTCTTTTCCCATTTTTACTTAATCAATTTTTCATTTACCTCTTTTCCCATTTTTACTTAATCAATTTTTCATTTACCTCTTTTCCCATTTTTACTTAATCAATTTTTCATTTACCTCTTTTCCCATTTTTACTTAATCAATTTTTCATTTACCTCTTTTCCCATTTTTACTTAATCAATTTTTCATTTACATCTTTTCCCATTTTTACTTAATCAATTTTTCATTTACCTCTTTTCCCATTTTTACTTAATCAATTTTTCATTTACCTCTTTTCCCATTTTTACTTAATCAATTTTTCATTTACCTCTTTTCCCACTTTTACTTATTCCATTTTTCATTTACCTCTTTTCCCATTTTTACTTAATCAATTTTTCATTTACCTCTTTTCCCACTTTTACTTATTCCATTTTTCATTTACCTCTTTTCCCATTTTTACTTAATCAATTTTTCATTTACCTCTTTTCCCACTTTTACTTATTCCATTTTTCATTTACCTCTTTTCCCATTTAACAAGAATTTGTTTTGTCTTTTTCCATTTACCTGATTTGGTATTTCACATTTTCTTTAATCAATTTCTCATACAATCCCTTTTTTTTAACCCATTTTTCTTTCACCTGTTTTTCATTCAACATCTGTTTGAAAAACTTTTCATTTTCCCATTTGTTTATTTCCCTTATTTATTTAGTATTTCCTTATTTTCTTATTCATTTCACGCAAACTTGGGAAAAGAATAAATGCAAATGAGGAGAGGCGTCATCGGTGTACAATGGCAGCCCATTGGTTGGTTAGATACAACTGCAGCACTGAGCTTCTCTGACTGGACTTCCCCTCCGTAAAGCAGTCTAGCAATGGCGAGTTACAGAAGCAGACAGCCACCGTTTCCTGTTTTGGACTTTCAGAATAAAAGCTTGCTTCTCGACGCCGCAGTGTGTAGAGATGCAAAGTTCGCGCTGTTGCTCTTGTTTTGAAAATAAATACCTTCGTGTCTTTGAACGGACGTGAAAGCTTTATGGAAGCGTCCGTTTGTTTTAGTGAAGCAGAGGGAGCACGTTCCGTCTCAAACTTGTCCTAAATGCTGATAAAACAAAATCGTTCTTTAGTTTTAGCAGGTCGTTTTCGTAAATGAGCCCATGAGGCTCAATAAGATTTACCTGACTAAGGTTGAATGAATACGAAGCTGAAGTTAGCTTCCGATTCCAGCTTCCAAGTCGGCAAATGACTAAAGGGATATTACAACTAATTTTTCAGTACCTTGAGCGGGTTTAATCTGCTCTAGCTCAAAAACTACAACACCTAGACTCTTCAAACCAGGACTAGATTATTCTACACTAATAGAAGGATATATAAAACTAAGTTTGAGCTTTGTGAAACCTTTTTCTGATTTGTGAAACTTCAACAAAGTTTGTTTTTTTATCATTTTTAGGCTACTGCACCATATTCAGAGTCAGAGAGTCTTTATTGTCATTTGCACCGCATGTGGTACATGTGATGAAAACAAGATTATGTACACGGGGTCCCAGTTACATCCAACAACAAATGCAAGAGAAAAACAGTAATAACATCTAGAATTAACTAAGAAAAACATCAACTAGTAATACACTAAGCCCTAATGTAGTGGAAAAACATCATTATAAACAGCAGCACGAACATGAGTCTGTATGAGCAGATGGTCACAGATGAACACAGCAACAAGAAAACAGATCAGCATCAGCATGATGTGATATTTTGCAGTGTTTATTCTTATTATTTATTTATTCATGAGTCTAACAGCCTCAGGGTAGAAGCTGTTCCTCAGTCTAGTGGTTCTACATTTGATGCTCCTCAACCTCCGTCCTGAGGGGAGTGGGGCAAAGAGTGAGTGTGCTGGGTGAGTGAGGTCTTTCATGATGCAGGTGGCTCTTTTCCTGCATCTGGAGGTGTAAATGTCTGTGATGGTGGGGAGACTGACTCCAACAGACTTCTGTGCAGCCTTCACCACTCTCTGTAGAGCTTTCCTCTCTTCAACTGTGCAGCCTCCATGCCACACGTTGATGCTGGAGCACAGGACGCTCTCCACTGCACACCTGTAGAACGAGGTGAGGACTGGGCTGCTCAGACCAGCTCGTCTCAGCCGTCTGAGGAAGTAGAGTCTCTGATGACCTTTCTTGATCAGGCTGGTGGTGTTGTTGCTCCAGCTGAGGTTATCATTCAAGTGTACACCCAAGTACTTGTAGCTGGAGACCACCTCCACCGCAGATCCACCTATGTTCAGTGGGGTGTGGGTGTGTTTGTTCCTTCTGAAGTCCACAATCATCTCCTTTGTCTTCTTCACATTCATGTGAAGATTATTCTCTTTGCACCAGCTCTCCAGATGTTCCACCTCCTGTCTGTAGCTGGACTCATCATTGTTTGTGATGCATCCCACCACCGCTGTATCATCTGCAAACTTAACAATATGACAGCCTGGATGTGTGGCTGTACAATCATATGTGAGCAGAGTGAACAGAAGAGGGCTCAGCACACATCCTTGAGGAGAGCCAGTGCTGAGGGTTATGGTGGAGGAGGAGAAGTTGTGGATCTTCACGGACTGTGGTCTGTTTGTTAAGAAGTCTAGTACCCAGTTACAAATGGAGGGGCTTAGTCCAAGTGTGGATAGTTTGTCTATCAGAGTTTGGGGGATCATGGTGTTGAAGGCAGATGTGAAGTCCACAAAGAGCAGACGCACGTATGAGTCCTTCTGATCCAGGTGGGTGAGAGCAGTGTGGACCACGGAAGAGATGGCGTCCTCTGTTGATCGATTCTCGCGGTATGCATATTGATGAGGGTCCTCGTTGATGTTGACGGTTGCCTTGATGTGGGACATGACCAGTTTCTCATATTAGACCTGGCACCAATGACCCCCTACAACCTGAAAAGTAAGAAGCGAGTGCCAGTATCCAGGTTGCAAGTCTATCAGAGAAGACTGGATTCTTGTAAAAAAACAAAACAAAAAAACAACAACATTATTTTGCCAATATTTATAAAACTAAAACAATGAACTGTTTAGGCTCATACATTTTTTTTTTATTGTGGAGAAAGTTAGTATCCTAGCCTGGCCCTCGCCTTCCTGCACAGCTCCGCTCAATTCTCATTTCCCTTCACTGCACAGTCTGGGACTTCTCTCATAGACAACGATTTCTCCGGTAGAATTTTGACCGGACCAATCAGAGAACAGAAGGGGCAGAGTTTTTGTCCCCTAACCTACGCCCCCACCTGTCCCAGCGCAGCCAGCGAGCAGCCGCATGTTCTCATTCAAAGCGATGCAAAGCGATGCAGGACTGTTGTATAAATGACACAAATGTATTGATCTCCCCTTCTTAATCCCTTATCTGGAGTTTTCTTTTGTTTTTTTGGCCAAAAGTCAAGTGTTCGCTCCCTCCTCCCTCCTCCTCCTCCTCCTCTCCCTCCGCTGAACAAGGAAATGCCTCAGTTTGTCACGAGAGAATTAAAGTCAGGTTTTAAGTTGCTGCCCGAGTCCCATCAGATTTCCTGGTCTTCTGGTGTGTTGGACCAGCGATCCATGGTTTTATTTTATTAGGACGTTTTGCAGGGGCGGATCTACTGGCGTGGCATGGGGTGGCAGTTGCCACCCCAACAGAGAGCCTTGCCACCCTGTTTGCCACCCCAGCTGGACATTACGAATGCGAACATCTTTTTTCCAACAACATTGAATGCAGCACAATGTTGTCATATGGTCCACACTCCTACCAGTTGGTGGCGGTAATGCTCACCTAACTTTCTTGCCAACTGCCAATAAATTTAAAGAAGAAGCACAATGTACAACTGACTCAAGACGTCAAGTTCTGACTGAGTGGCGGGAAGTGAGAAATGAAATGAAAGGAGGACTGAACACACCTGTATTTCTGCTTCCTGTACTTTGGCTGTTTCATGTCTCTCCCTTTACATTGCATCATTTTATTTATATATACAGGTAGTCCCCGACTTACGAACGAGTTCCGTACCTACGGGCCGTTCGTAAGTCGAAAATTCGTAAGTAGGATCACATACAAAAATATATATATATTGTTTTTTACATTTTTGGGCGCTAGTGGCCTTTATTGGAGAGGGAGAGGGCGAAGCGGTAGAGAGGGGGGAGACACCACAGAAAGAAGCTCGTCGGGTCTGGGACGTGAACCCGCGATGCCTGCGGAGAGGCTCAGCCTCCAGCATATACCGCCTGCTTTATCCACTGCCCCAAAGCGGCGGCACATATATATTGTTTTTTGCACAGTACTGTACATTTATTTATTTATATTTTTTAAATTCCTTATAAAAAATAAAAAAATAGATGTACAGTACTGTACAGTTACCAAGCACTTAGCCTATCATAACACAGTTTTTAAAGATGAAGGAGTGAGTTGAATTGTCTCCCTTTCACATAAAGGGAGCTAGCTCCCTTTATGTGAATGGAGCCTGCTAGGGAGGAGGGAGACAATTCAACTCACTCCTTAACTGTGTTAGGATAGGCTAAGTGCTTGGTAACTGTACAGTACTGTACATTTATTGATTTATTATTTAAAAAAAGTTTTATTTTTATTTTTTATAATGAGATGCGTTCGTAAGTCCGAAACGTCGTAAGTCAGGGGCGTCGTAAGTCAAGGACTACCTGTATACTGTATATATATGTATGTGTGTGTATGTGTGTGGAGGGGGAGGGTGTTGCCTCCCCCTGAAACATCCTTGCCACCCCATAGATATTTTTCTAGATCCGCCCCTGCGTTTTAATAACATATAAACACAATATGCAACGGAGCGAGAGAAAATTCAGCAGGAGGCGGAGCTGAAGTCAAGTTCAGCAGACCACGGGGGAGCAGCCATCAGCAGAGGCCACGCCTCCAGCAAGAATTGGTTGTCAATGGAGAGGTCCCAGACCCTTGTCTGAAGCGAAGTGAAGGACAGGGTCTGGTTTTAACCAGGCTATGAGTATCCTAGAAGAAATAAAGCATGAAGTTAAAGCGAGTATAATTTATTCTATGTACGGTACTAGTATCCACATATTTGCAAATTAAATTACAGGAAAACTGCTAAAACTACTTTTTTTGTTTGTTTTGGGTACAGTATAACATCCTATAAAATTCAGTTTATGTTAATTTTGGTCAAAACTTGCAAGAGCCAATGCGGAGGGGCCAAAGAGCCGCAGGTTGCAGACCCCTGGTCTAGAATAATATAGTCCTGGTTTGAAGAGTCCAGGTGTTGTGGTTTCTGAGCTGGACCAGGTCTAATATGAGAAACTGGTCATGTCCCACATCAAGGCAACCGTCAACATCAACGAGGACCCTCATCAATATGCATACCGCGAGAACCGATCAACAGAGGACGCCATCTCTTCCGTGGTCCACACTGCTCTCACCCACCTGGATCAGAAGGACTCATACGTGCGTCTGCTCTTTGTGGACTTCACATCTGCCTTCAACACCATGATCCCCCAAACTCTGATAGACAAACTATCCACACTTGGACTAAGCCCCTCCATTTGTAACTGGGTACTAGACTTCTTAACAAACAGACCACAGTCCGTGAAGATCCACAACTTCTCCTCCTCCACCATAACCCTCAGCACTGGCTCTCCTCAAGGATGTGTGCTGAGCCCTCTTCTGTTCACTCTGCTCACATATGATTGTACAGCCACACATCCAGGCTGTCATATTGTTAAGTTTGCAGATGATACAGCGGTGGTGGGATGCATCACAAACAATGATGAGTCCAGCTACAGACAGGAGGTGGAACACCTGGAGAGCTGGTGCAAAGAGAATAATCTTCACATGAATGTGAAGAAGACAAAGGAGATGATTGTGGACTTCAGAAGGAACAAACACACCCACACCCCACTGAACATAGGTGGATCTGCAGTGGAAGTGGTCTCCAGCTACAAATACCTGGGTGTACACTTGAATGATAACCTCAGCTGGAGCAACAACACCACCAGCCTGATCAAGAAAGGTCATCAGAGACTCTACTTCCTCAGACGGCTGAGACGAGCTGGTCTGAGCAGCCCAGTCCTCACCTCCTTCTACAGGTGTGCAGTGGAGAGCGTCCTGTGCTCCAGCATCAACGTGTGGCATGGAGGCTGCACAGTTGAAGAGAGGAAAGCTCTACAGAGAGTGGTGAAGGCTGCACAGAAGTCTGTTGGAGTCAGTCTCCCCACCATCACAGACATTTACACCTCCAGATGCAGGAAAAGAGCCACCTGCATCATGAAAGACCTCACTCACCCAGCACACTCACTCTTTGCCCCACTCCCCTCAGGACGGAGGTTGAGGAGCATCAAATGTAGAACCACTAGACTGAGGAACAGCTTCTACCCTGAGGCTGTTAGACTCATGAATAAATAAATAATAAAAATAAACACTGCAAAATATCACATCATGCTGATGCTGATCTGTTTTCTTGTTGCTGTGTTCATCTGTGACCATCTGCTCATACAGACTCATGTTCGTGCTGCTGTTTATAATGATGTTTTTCCACTACATTAGGGCTTAGTGTATTACTAGTTGATGTTTTTCTTAGTTAATTCTAGATGTTATTACTGTTTTTCTCTTGCATTTGTTGTTGGATGTAACTGGGACCCCGTGTACATAATCTCGTTTTCATCACATGTACCACATGCGGTGCAAATGACAATAAAGACTCTCTGACTCTGAATATGGTGCAGTAGCCTAAAAATGATAAAAAAATAGAATAGAAGAATAGAATAGAATATATCTTTATTGACCTTGACATTGCACCGGGGGCACAAAGACAACGTTAATGATTACGCACATTCATCATGGATAGGGACGAGCGCACGAAGTCGCAGCAGTATAAAACCGCGCCACCACAATCAGATATGGAAAAAGGAAAGACACAATAGGTATCATTTGTGTTATTCAAAAAGAGAGTCTATCAAAGATTGCCTGAGGACACTCCATGATAAAGTCCCAAAAACTCTAACAGCATTAGCACATCACACGAGACATAGTTGCAGTTTTGACGACAGGCGGGAGGAACAGTCTGTGTCTTTCTGTTCAGATAAGAGCAGTTCGCTGGTCTCAGAGCTCAGCTCCCACCGAGAACACACACACAGAAACCTCTTGGGGGAGGGTGGATGGGAGGGTAGCGGGCCCTACAGCTCCCAGCTCAGGAGAAAATTTGTAGGCAGCATTCAAGGCCAGAGACCAGATTAGATTTGTTGCTTATTTTTCAGTCAGACCACAGTGTTCTTTTTACTGCAGTCTTTTAGTCCAGGTGCAGCTTCTGGGTCCAAATCGCCGAATCGAGTCAGGTTCCGAGCTAAGAAAAGATCCTTCCGTATGTGCCCTGTTTTTAATCCGAGCGGCTGTAAAAACGAGTCCCACACACCACGGTCCGCGGCGGCCGCCACTCACCACCGTGTGATTCAGCTCGCACACAGCTGGGAAGGTCATTCATAGCCTGGTTCAAAGCATTTTTGCTGAGCAGGAAGTCTCGCCAGCTCGCCGATCGCGGCGGTCCCTCAGCCTTCAGTGGCAAGATCCACCGGTATCCCAATAAATCACAGAGGTTCCACGTCCCCGACAGAGTGAGCGGACAGTTACATTAGCCTGCTCATCGAGTCCATAATGTAGCTCACCGCATGCGTGTCGTAAGGGCGCTCTGGCTCTCCCCGGCCAGAACGCTTCGTGGAAATTTATGTTATCGATAGTATCGATAGATGAAATGGCCCAGAAAGCAGTCCACGCACATAAATCCATCCCAAATTGGTTCGAGCGAGCGCTGAAGAGTTATAGACGAGACAAATGCAGAAGCAGGGAGGGGGAAACCAGCGAGGTGAGGAGCGAAAGGAGATGCGACCTTCCCTGTCGAGAGCTGAAGATAGATGACAGAGCTGAAGATAAAAAAACAAACTTTGTTGAAGTTTCACAAATCAGAAAAAGGTTTCACAAAGCTCAAACTTAGTTTTATATATCCTTCTATTAGTGTAGAATAATCTAGTCCTGGTTTGAAGAGTCTAGGTGTTGTAGTTTTTGAGCTAGAGCAGATTAAACCCGCTCAAGGTACTGAAAAATTAGTTGTAATATCCCTTTAGTCATTTGCCGACTTGGAAGCTGGAATCGGAAGCTAACTTCAGCTTCGTATTCATTCAACCTTAGTCAGGTAAATCTTATTGAGCCTCATGGGCTCATTTACGAAAACGACCTGCTAAAACTAAAGAACGATTTTGTTTTATCAGCATTTAGGACAAGTTTGAGACGGAACGTGCTCCCTCTGCTTCACTAAAACAAACGGACGCTTCCATAAAGCTTTCACGTCCGTTCAAAGACACGAAGGTATTTATTTTCAAAACAAGAGCAACAGCGCGAACTTTGCATCTCTACACACTGCGGCGTCGAGAAGCAAGCTTTTATTCTGAAAGTCCAAAACAGGAAACGGTGGCTGTCTGCTTCTGTAACTCGCCATTGCTAGACTGCTTTACGGAGGGGAAGTCCAGTGCTGCAGTTGTATCTAACCAACCAATGGGCTGCCATTGTACACCGATGACGCCTCTCCTCATTTGCATTTATTCTTTTCCCAAGTTTGCGTGAAATGAATAAGAAAATAAGGAAATACTAAATAAATAAGGGAAATAAACAAATGGGAAAATGAAAAGTTTTTCAAACAGATGTTGAATGAAAAACAGGTGAAAGAAAAATGGGTTAAAAAAAAGGGATTGTATGAGAAATTGATTAAAGAAAATGTGAAATACCAAATCAGGTAAATGGAAAAAGACAAAACAAATTCTTGTTAAATGGGAAAAGAGGTAAATGAAAAATGGAATAAGTAAAAGTGGGAAAAGAGGTAAATGAAAAATTGATTAAGTAAAAATGGGAAAAGAGGTAAATGAAAAATGGAATAAGTAAAAGTGGGAAAAGAGGTAAATGAAAAATTGATTAAGTAAAAATGGGAAAAGAGGTAAATGAAAAATGGAATAAGTAAAAGTGGGAAAAGAGGTAAATGAAAAATTGATTAAGTAAAAATGGGAAAAGAGGTAAATGAAAAATTGATTAAGTAAAAATGGGAAAAGAGGTAAATGAAAAATTGATTAAGTAAAAATGGGAAAAGAGGTAAATGAAAAATGATTAAGTAAAAATGGGAAAAGAGGTAAATGAAAAATTGATTAAGTAAAAATGGGAAAAGAGGTAAATGAAAAATTGATTAAGTAAAAATGGGAAAAGAGGTAAATGAAAAATTGATTAAGTAAAAATGGGAAAAGAGGTAAATGAAAAATTGATTAAGTAAAAATGGGAAAAGAGGTAAATGAAAAATTGATTAAGTAAAAATGGGAAAAGAGGTAAATGAAAAATTGATTAAGTAAAAATGGGAAAAGAGGTAAATGAAAAATTGATTAAGTAAAAATGGGAAAATTGGTAAATGAAAAATTGATTAAGTAAAAGTGGGAAAATAGGTGAAAATAGGTTAATGAATGACAAATAACTATTTATTTCACCATTTTAACCATTTTTATCACCATTTTTATCCATTTTATTTATTTATTTCATTTTGGCTAAAACGGCTCCCCATACACGTAGATTTTGTTCGTATCTGAAAAAAATCGTAGGATACGTAAACATTGTTGAATGCCACATATGCTCCTAAATCACTCGTAAGCACAGTTTAAGCACAAATCTGTGCGTACGAACGGTTCATGAATGAGGGCAATTAAAGCCAGGGCCGGATTAACAACCCCAG